>JAAGEH010000012.1:4018996-4050857 GCA_011751065.1 Lasiurus cinereus
AGAGAGAGAGAGAGAGAGAGAGAGAGAGAGAGAGAGAGAGAGAGAGAGGAGAAAAGAGAGAGAGAGATCAGTTGTGGGAACCTAATCTAAAACTTAGGTATGTTCCCTGACTGGCAATTGAACTTGCAGCCTTTTTGGTGCACAGCAAGGTGCTCCAACCAACTGAGCCACCTGGCTGAGGCTAATTTTTCAAAGCTATGTATGTCTTTGAAGTGAGTTTGTATTGTATTTATTTCTGCTTTTTAAGGTAGTAAGGTTGAATAACATAGCATTAAATTTTATTATCTTTTCACCAATTTAATATCTATGTGGCATCTTCTAATTTAAATTCTGAGCAGCACTAAACTGAAGATAGTTCTCATTAGAAATCTTCCCAAAACCCATGTTTGGTGTATGTTGATTATATAGAGTTCATTACTCCATGATGAGATTTGGGTGACTGTCACTCTGGACTAGCAGAACTTCCTGGCGGTATGACAGAGGCACCACTAAAATCTTGCATAGCAGCAGGGTCATGGAGATAGTACTTACAAAAATGTAAAGGTAATCTCTCATATCACTTGAAAAGAACAGAGGCATATTCTAATAGGAATATTGTCTAGTTTACAGCAAAATTAATAAAAACGTAAGTTATTCAAAGAACCCAAGGCTAGGGCAATCTGTTTGAAACCACAATACTTAGAGAGAAAAAAAATGCCAACTCCTCTACAAAAAATGTTCCAGGTAAACAATTATATTGATAGTCTTAATCTCAATAATTGATAGTGCTGGAAAAATAAGTTAAACAAACACTGTAATAAGCTCTAAAATTAACTTTGATGAAATCATTGGCCTATATTTATATAACTAAGGTTTCAAAAGAGAAAGCTGTGATATGTTGATATTCAGTTCAAAGTCTTTGCTTAATGTCTGAAGGCTGAAGAAAGCCAGGGAAAAAAATCAAATATATGTAAATTAGTGAAAGTTACAAAAATTAAATAGATTAAGAGAAAAAAGCAGGAAGGTAGAGAGGCTATGGTAAATCCTTTCTGATTGATGTTTCTGTTTTCTTGAGATATATTCCTAGAAGTGGTATTACTGGGTCAAATGGTAGTTCCATTTTTAATTTTTTGAGGAAACTCCATACTGTTCTCCACAGAGGCCGTAACAGTCTGCATTCCCACCAATAGTGCATGAGGGTTCATTTTTCTCTGCATCCTTGCCCACACTTGTCATTTGTTGATTTAGTGATGATAGCTATTCTGACAGGTGTGAGATGGTACCTCATTGTCATTTTGATTTGCATCTCTGAGATGATTAGTGACTTTGAGCATGTTTTCATATATCTTTTGACCTTCCTTATTTCCTCTTTTGAAAAGTATGTATTTAGATCCATTGCTCATTTTTTTTTTTGATTGGATTGTTTATCTTCCTTTTGTTAAGTTGTATGAGCTCACTTTAAATGTTGGCGATTAAACCCTTATCAGTGGTAACATTGGCAAATATGTTCTCCCATGCAGTGGGCTTTCTTTTGTTTTGTAGATGGTTTCTTTTGCTGTGCAGAAGCTTTGTACATAGTTCTTACCTTCACTTCATGCTGGCCTAGGTTTTGCCTATCTTTTCTTGGTTATCATATTTTTAGATCTATTCACATCCTATTTCAGTTCTAGCCACATCACATTTTGTTCCTTTGTTGTACTTTTTAATATGTTGATTATCCACTTTTGGGAATTGTCATGTGAATTGCTGGCCCAATTGCCCCTTACTTCCATCCCCTGCTGGCCTGGTTGCCCCTAACTGCCCTCCTCTGCCAGCACTTTCACCCCTTTTTAATACGTTGATTATTCACTTTTGGGAATTGTCAAGAGGCGATATGCTTTGCTGTCTATGTTTGAACTAAATAAAAATGTGCAGTAACTAACCATTGATAGACTTTGAAAGAAGGAACCTACTGGTCATTGCCATGATGCTACATCTATTATTTACATGGAGATTTATGGATCAAAGAGCCAACAACTCTTATATAATACAGTTAATATACCATGATAACTGACATTTGAATTCTATTGTTGGAGGGCAGTGTAATTTAAGCAGTTGTGGCTCTGAAATTTTTGCATTTTTCAACTGAGCAAAGCAAGGACAACATTTTGTTTTCTAATAAAAACATGGATCATCTGAATCATGGCAAACGTTTGCCCAGCAATAGTAAGCTAAGAACAAACTCAAGTAAACCAAAGATTACTGGTTTAATCATTAAATAGTGATTGTTAAAGTAAAAGAGGATATTCAATTTGGGACCATATACTAATTACTAAAGAATTATACTTGGATGCAATAGGCCTCTCTTTTTCAAAACCCAATAAATGCAAGACTTTCTCCCCTGTTTTAAAGATACAATAAAAATTTGGAATCTTATAAATTTTAGGTTAAATTCAGTGCTAAATAATACTACACCTGGCTTTTGTATGAATACCCATTAATTATATCTTACATGCTTTCAAAAGAGTGATAAAGGTTTATTTTAGGCAGATGATTTATTTCAAAAGATCTACCAAATTCCATAATTTAAAAAAGTCTTACTTGCTTTAAGGTTCAATTCATATTTTAATAATTTAAAATCCACTTATTACTGCCAAGGCATTATAGGGAATTTTACATCCCATTAACCTTGCTTTGTTTTAATTTCAAAGATCCTTTGTTAGATTCCTTTAAATGATCTAGTTTATAATTTCAGCCTGTCCTAGGGAGTACTTTAATTCAGCTACACATTCATCAACTGGTTTTGTTCTGTTAATTATAGACAACTGTACAATTGCTTTCTCCAGCTATGATTGATGAATTATATTTAAGCTGTTAAATAGGATAAACATTTATAACAATTTCCACTTAAATAATTTTATTTTCATTCCCACGAGGACAAATTAAAGACATATTCTAACAATCATGAGAAAGTGTTTTTATAGATTTCATTTTAAACTATTAGAAAAATTAACAAAAATGCTCTATGTCCAGGCCAATGAAATACAAGCATGTGCAAAGAATCTAAGCTATGTGTAGCATTTAGTAAACACCAATGAATAAGAATTAGATAAACAGAGCAATGTGTAACTATTGTACCTACATCCCAACTATTTAAATATATGTTTTGATTTGGAACTCCTAATTCAAATTCATGATAGTAAAAGGTCTAAATTGAAAGGACATGAACCAATGTAAAGGTGAAAGTTAGAAAATTCTAAATACCTATACCTAGAGGCCAGATGCATGAAATTTTTGTACTGGAGGAGGGGGGGTGGAGGAGGGAGTGTGTCCCTTAGCCCAGCCTGCACCCTCTCCAATCTGGGGCCCTTTGAGAAATGTCTGACTTTCTGGGCAGACATCCCTCTCACAATCCAGGACTGCTGACTCCCAACCACTCGCCTGCCTGCCTGTGTGATTGCACCTAACCGCTTCTGCCTGACAACCTGATCACACCCTAACCACTCGCTTGCCAGTCTGATCAATGCCTAACTGCTCCCCTGCTGGCCCCATTGCCCCTTATTTCCATCCCCTGCTGGCCTGTTTGCCCCTAACTACACTCCTCTGCCAGCCTTTTCACCCCTAACTGCTCTCCCCTGCTGGCACGGCCACCCCTAACTGCTCCCCCTACAAACCTGGTCCTCTCCAACTACCTTCCCCTGTAAGTCTGGTCCCCCTGAAACTACCCTTCCCTGCAGGCCTGGATCCTCCCCAGCTGTCCTCCTCTGCAGGCCTGGCAGCTCCCAACTACCCTCCCCTGCTGGCCATCTTGTGTCCACATGGGGGTGGCCATCTTTGACCACATGGGAGCGGCCATCTTATGTGTTGGAGTGATGTTCAATTTACATTACCTCTTTATTATATAGGATAACAAAACAAAACCCTTCCATTTATTAAGAACCTATATTACAGTAGTTGTAATAAATGTGGTATAGATTATTTCCAACTTTCAGAGAAAATGGGCTTCTTTCTTAGGTATTATACTATTCTGTAACATGAATCAATGTGAGAGGAAGATTACGTTCCATGCCTAGCATCTAACAGTTGGAGAACTGGTATTTGAATTCAGTACAAATAGTAAACATATGATGTGTATTATAATAGGAACTGTGGAAATAGCCACAAAATAGTATATTATACACTACAAATAAACAGGCACTAACATTATGGTGTGGGAAATATAAACCAGGGGAAGATGGAAAGTGTATGAGAACCTAGGAAAGCACCTATAATCTGGAGTGACAGGGAGAGATTGGTGCTCAGTGAAGAGATTATTTTCACTAAAGTAATATAAGTAAATGTCTTAAAGCAAATGCTCATCTTTTTGTGTGCTGTGGACTATTGGTTTGGCTATTTTTCAATATTCTCCTAGCTTCTCAAATATAATACCCACTCTCCAAATTTGCTTTATTGTCAGTAAATAGCACTACCTTCTTCATTGAGAACGTAAGGCATCATAAAACAAAACAAAGCAAAACCCACCTGAATCCTGCTAAAATGTAAATGAAAGGCCAGTCCCTGGACTTCAGGCTCATCCACCATACTGGCTTTCTTTCCACCAGCATTTAAAAATACTCAAGTCTTTCCTTCTAAAACAATATGCCACACGCCCTCCCTCACCAAATTAAAAACTGTATCTACTTTTAGTATTACCCTATGAGTTTCCCCTTCTTGGCCAAACTTCTTACAGTTGTACGTACTTGATGTCTATACTAGCTCTGACCCCAATATTCAAATCACCACTTTCTCAAAAATTACTTTCTTCATTTATCTGATCCCATAGCACCCTCTACTTGTCCTTTGACACTTATATTACATCAACTAGAAGTCTGGTGCATGAAAATTTGTGCACTTGGGTGGGCGGTGTGTGTGTGGGGGTAGCTCAGCCTGTTCCCTCTCACAATCCAGGAGCCCTCAGGTGATGTCCTACTGATGGCAGTCTGGCATCCCTCTGTGGAAGGCAATCAGGCCGATCAAAAGAAGGCATCACCCCTATCACCCCGCTGCTGCTGCCACTGCTGGCCACCATGGCTGCTAGCCCTCTTTGTCTGGAAGGACTTCAGGAAGACATCAGTCTATCCAGTATAACTAGCATATTATCCTTTTATTAGTATAGATAAGTACTTAATGAAAGATTATTGTTCCCACTAGGCTCCAAGCTCCATTAGAGCAGGCCCTGGGTCTGTACCCAGAATCTTTAGCACATAGGTACTCACCAGAATAAATCTGGATGAAATGACCTACTACTATAAAGTGGTTCCTTTAATCCTAACTTAACTATTGTCTTTTGGACTATTCATTCCTCCTCAAACATTCTACTCACCATTCTTTTTTTCAATAAATATTTGTGATTGTGAACCATGTGCTAGGTATTATTTCAGATATCAGGGAGATATCCACAAATAAGACACAAATTCTTAAGGAAAGTACATTATAGTGAGGAAGATAGACATAAAATAATGGGATGATATTATTAAAATGTCAAAAGAGAGTCATGTGATGAACATGTGCTAACTCAATAAAATGGTAAGCGGAGCCTTTCTGAGACATGACATTTTAGCTGATTCCTGAATGACAGTAAACAACCAATCATATGAAGATATGGGGAAAGAGGATTTTCCATAGAAAGAGCAGTAAAGCCAGTCCCCAGGTTTTCTTCTCACTCTGCAGACTCTTCCTGAGCATCACATCTGTGTCCTTACTTACCACTTACTGTATACAAGCAGATAACCTTAATCTCCACTCTAGCTATAACCTTTGGATAGCTGGAGACCCAGATTCCAAGATGCCTAGTCAATGATTCATTTGGACATTACACAGGTGCCATAAATTCAGTGTAACTCTAAGAGAAAACCTCTCTCATCCAGGCCATGCTCCTCTTTCTGTGTTATTCTAAGTAAACTCTATCTATACTATAAGCCATCCAGCTACAAAAGCTAGAAATCAAGTTATCTTGGATTCCTTCATTCATCTCTTACAATCTAATATATGAGCAATTCTATTAATTAAACTTCCAAAAGATACTTCAAATTTGTCTACTTTTTCCATCCTGGTAACACAATTTGTTAATCTGATACCACCATCTTCATTAGCATCTCTGTTCTAGTCTTGACCCCCTAAAATTCATTTGTCACATTTCAAGTTATGCCTAAACCTCTTCAGTTACACCCCAGCAGCCTTACTACATCTTAGAAACCCCTTCCTGGAATGACCCTTGCCTTAAGGAATGACGCTAAAGTTCTATGTGGGTAGCACAAAACACACAATTAAATAGCTGTTGGCTGATTAAAAATAGCTCTCCAGGAACATGTCTTGCTGTCTTTTGCCTCTTGGTTTTTGCAATAAATTATTCACTTGGCCCAGAATTTTATTCCTCTTTTTTAAAAATTTCATATAGTTATGTCATAATCATCTCTCAATTATCAACCAAGATAGCATTATGTTTGGATATATTTCTTTTTTAGAAACCTCTTTCTTTGTAGACTATTTTTAAAGCAGTTTTAAGTTCATAGAAAACTTGAGCAGAAGACAGATTTCTCAGATACTACCTCAGCCCACAAAACCTCCTCCAACAAGTTATCACCATCTACCATTTGTTAGAAATGATGAACCTACATTAATACACATTATCACTGAAAGTCCATGCCTTACATTAGGATTCATTCTTGGTACTGTATATTCTATGGGTTTAGACAAATGTATAACATGTATATACTATTATAGCATCATATGGAGTAGGATCACTGTTCTAAAAATCCTCTCTGCTCTGTCTCCCTCCAACCCCTAGTGATCATTGATCTATTATTGTCTCCACACTTGCTTTTCCAGAATGTCATATAGTTCAAACTGGCTTCTTTCATTTAATAATATGCAATTAAGTTTCTTCTATGTCTTTCCATGGCTTGAAAATTCATTTCTTTTTAGAACTAAATAATAAATATTCCATTTTCTGGATGTATCATACAAATAAAAGAGTATTTATTTATTTATTAATTACTGAAGCGTGTCTTGACATCTAAGTTTTGGCAATTATGAACAAAGTGGATGTAAACATCTGCATGCAGGTTTTTATGTGGACTTAAGTTTTTGACTTCTTTGGGTAGATAGAAGCATGGCTATTGGACTGTATCTTAAGAGTATATTTACTTTTGTAAGAAACCACCAGCCTGTCTTTCAAAGTAGCTATATATTTTGCATTCCCACCAGCAACAAATAAAAGTACAGTTGTTCCACATCCTGACCAGCATTTAATATTGTCAAGTGTTCTGGATTTGGGACATTCTAATAAGTATATAGTGATATCTCGTTGTTTTAATTAGCATTTTCCTGATGATATGTAGAGCATTTTTTCACAAGTTTATTTTCCATCTATACATCTTCTTTGGTGAGGTATTTGGCCCATTTTTAAATCAGATGGTTTGTATTCTTATTGTTGAATTTTAAGACTTCATATTATATTTTAAGATAATAGCGCTTCATCAGATATATCTTGTGGAAATATTTTCTCACAGTCTTTGGTATGCCTTCTCATTCTCTTGACACCCTCTTTTATAAAGCAAAAGTTTTACATTTTAATGAAGTCCGGTTTAGCACTTTTTCTTTCATGGCTCATACATTTGGTATTGTATGTAAAAAGTCATCACCATACCCAAGGTCACAGAGATTTTCTCCTATGTTATCTTCTAGGAGTTTTATAGTTTTGCATTTCATATTTATGTCTGTGATCCTCATTCAGTTAATTTTTGTGCTGTTATAAAATCCATGTTTAGATTTTGCACATGTGGATGGATGTCCAGTTGTTACAGCATCATTTATCAAAAAGACTATCATATTATATATACCCTGATAACTGAACCATTTGGATAATGCATCCCTCTAGATGAGATTAAGTGCCCTACCTTTGGCTTGCATTAATATCTATACAACCCAAATCAGAGCATCCTTGTATTATTATGTGTGCCAGTTTAATGTTTGTCTTATTCACTCCTTATTCCAAGCTTTTATAATAGTGTTTGTAATGTAGGAGGTGTTGAACAGACATTTGCTGTACTAATGTATACCTGATCTGTATATTTACAGCTAGTCATGTTTCAATTATTATTCCAAAATCATCTTTATTGGAGGAAAAATCTGTATGAAAATAGAAGCACACTCTAGAATGGCAGAAAAATATTATGGTGAGCATTTTGAAGGTTTTCATGGATTTAAATTTAAACAAAATTAAACTACTTTCTGTAACTCCAACTTCTTTCCTAAAATAAAACAAATTAAATCCCAAATGCTACCACTGAGCAATAAAACAGCATCAAAAGCTAAAACCCTCTGATAATAGCAAATTCTCCATTCACTTTTTGTCTAAGACAATATTATAATCTTAAGTGTTAAAGGTTCAATTCTGTTAACTCTTCAGAATTATTTTGATGATAAAATAATTGTGTTTTTACCTCACAGTTGAAAGAAACTAGCAAAATTAGCATACCATATTTTCCAGTGTATAAGATGACTTTTTACCCAGGAAAATCTTCTCAAAAGTCGGGGGTTATCTTAGATGCCAGTTGTCATCTTATAGGGTAGGTATATCCCAAACTCTATATTTTAACTAGAAAAGTTGGGGGTCGTCTTATACGCCCAGTCATCTTATATGCCAGAAAATACAGTAAATGTGAATTTGACAGTTTCTGTAACTGATATGACAATGAGTAAGTAGCCTGTGAAAAAATTTTTTTCTAGTTTTCATCACCTGAAGATGGGTAATAATTATTATCAATTCTTACAATAATAAAGTTTTATAAGAACTACAGTGTGTTGTTATATAAAATTATTTGTTATTTAAAAAACTAATATTTTGTTTCATTTTTGTTTTGCAGTAAAATATTTATTTAAATTTTTAGTTACATTATTATGACTAAAATAATTCAAACATGGAATATTTAAATGAAAGATATTCATTAAGATTCACTGTTATAACAACAGAGGTTATTTTTTAGACTATAAAACTTGATGAAAAAACAAGAATACTAAACATATTTAAGTTACTTTAACAATGTATTTCTATACCATACATAAGCTAATTTTCAAGGAACATGTTATAAAATATTCTTTTATAATACCACTCTCTTGATAAAATGTTATGTATAGTAAGCATTATTTATCAATTTAATTTAATTTGGTTTGAAATTCAAATAAACAGATTATGCCAAATATGCAGTCATTATTTCCCAAAGATTATACTATATCATAGAAGAAACTCAAGTTGCAAAGGATGCAGGTCTTTAGCTGATGGAAGCTGTACATGTCAAAATGATGACAATTACATTTGTCTTAATGTGTACACTGCCAGTAAAGGTTCAAGAAAATCATAACGAACAACTGTTTATAATAAAAAAATACAATAATAGGCTCCAACATAATTTTACTTATAGCATAATTTTAATAATGTATATATAAATTTCTAACCAGACTGTTATACTTCCTATATTTAACATCCTTTACATTTTCAGATGGATACCAGATAGCACAGCATGTTCAGATAAAACTGTTTCACATGAGTTGAGATAGACAGAAAGAGTCCACATGGAGCATAACACTGAAACCAGATGGAGTAGCAGATGGGACTGCAGACGGCGTTCACTTGATCTATGTAAAACAACTTAGTGAGATGTGGCTCCAATCTCACAAAAACCTTCTAAAGTTTGTCCCTTTATTTCATACATGCTCATGCCTGAATAAATATTTTCAACATTTTAAATTTTGTTCCTTTAAAGTTTCTTTAAAAATTATTTAGTTAAAACATTTTTCTTACACATTTTTTTGACCAGATGGCAGGAAAAATCAGTTTTCCAGTGGAATACAATGTGCAGTGGAATAAAAATTGTAAAATTAATTACCTTCCTTCATTGATGAGTTCAATAAATGCAAGTCCTGCATTCTTCTGAATAGAATTTTGCCATTCCTAAAAGGAGAAACCAAACCAAGTGTCATAAAAATGAGCTTGTAAAGCAAAGTAACAACTTGTTTAAGGATCATGTTGGTGCTATTAAAATAACTTCTATATGATGATATTTCTAAAACTTTAAAAAAATTAACAAATGTTATTGTGTTACTCAGTTTAAAAGGTGCTATCGAATTCCCACTAAATTTCAAGCTTGATGCCCACTGAAATAGAAAGTGAGATCATAGGTACAGATCACAAATTCTCAGCACAAATTGTCCTTCCTTCCAAAAGAGACCAAATGCCTTGTGGCTATATAAGGATTAGAAATATTGGAATAGAAATTTTAGTCCTTGATATAGAACATTTTCACTGAGGTATAAAATGAAAATTATAAATATAAACAATATATTTAGATTAATTTGTAAATTAAATGTTATAGTTATGTATATAGTCTAAATGATTGAAAAGCATATAAAATGTATATAAATTCTTTTAATATTAAATTATTTTAAAACTTATAAAAATAAATATTTAATATTAAAACTATATCCAAATGTTATACTCTTCCTATGACATATTTAGAATATGCTTTAAATAATTTTTTGATTATTGGTTTATCCCAGTAATTTTAATTTTGGGAGTCTTTTTTAAATGTAGTTGGTAAATTGTAATTTTTGGATTAAAATTATATCCACTTCAATAGTACTATAAGTATATACTTCCCTAATACATTTTATATATTAAAAAAGTCCTTATTGGTCACTCATTTATAATTTTTTTTTCCTCCGTGAGTTGACAATTACAGTGCTGGCCTCACATACTCTAAGTGGTCAGCTCCCTGCCTATGAATTCAGCTCCACAAAAAAGAACAGTCTCTATGATAACCCTTTACTCTATTCCTGATCACATGCTCCTCTAAAGCTTATATACATGCTATAATAAATATGGTCCCCAAAAGTAGGTTTTTGGTATGTAAATATTCTATGTTCTAAGTAAATTTATAAAGAATTATAGAAGAACAAACCACTGATCCATATTTCCCCAAGAGAGAATCAACTACTCGGGAAAAGTGATGTGATAGCCTGGGGTCAGTAATTATTTTATAAAGAAAAAAAGAGACCTAAATGATGTCATTTTTAGCAAAGTGTTTTTAGCTTCAACAACCTTTAACAAAAGTTTATCAAAACAATGATTGTTATTGTATTTTATACAGCTTATTAAAATCTTTCAAATAGTTTCTGTTGAAAAATTATAGGAAACTTTTCCCTACATTTTAACAAAATGACTTACTTATTACCCCTAGCCAGTTTGGCTCAGTGGATAGAGCATTGCTCTTCAAACTGAAAAGTCCCAGGTTCGATTGCAGTCAAGGGCACATGCCCAGGTTGTGGGCTTGATCCCCAATAGGGGACTTGATCCCCAGGAGGCAGCTGATCCATGATTCTCTCCCATCAAGGATGTTTCTATCTCTCTCTCCCTCTTCCTTCCTCTCTGATATCAATAAAAATATATCTTAAAAAAATGGCTTACTATCATCCTCTTAAATATTTTATATATTACCATTATATAGCCTATAATTACTGCAAACAAATAAATCACAATGTGCCATTTTATCAGGAATACTTGACATTTACTGTGATATTAACTTAAAGAACTGATTTTTACTTAACAAGAATCATGTCACTCAGAAAAATAGATTCTTGCAGACAATTCCTTATAGACAGTTTATGATGCAGCTTGTATATCAAGGCTCTTTATCAGTATAAACTTCTAATATTAATAAAATTTTTAAAGAGGATATTTCACAATGTGCATCCAGGTATTGCATATGCACCCCAAATTCTACTGTGTCTAAAAAAATCACAGAATAAAATGTTTTTAAAAACTCTGTTCAGATCAAATAAAACATATGCATAAGACACTGTCAGCCCATAAGGTGCTTATCTGCAATATTGTATAGAGGAACAAGAGGCCCAGTGCACAAATTAATGCACCAGTGGGGTCCCTCAGCCTGGCCTGTGGGATCAAGACAAAACTGGCTCTCTGACATGTCTTGAGGGGTCCCAGATTGTAAGAGGGCACAGGCCAGGCTGAAAGATCCCACCAGAGGACAAGGCACAGGGAGGAATATGAGAGGTTGGCCAGCCAGGAGGGACCAAAGGAGGACTCAAGGGCTAATGGGCCGGAGCCTAGCAGCAAGCTAACCTACTGGTTGGAGCATCTTCCCCCTGGTGGTCAGTTCACATCATAGCAAATGATCAACCAGTTGACTGTCTGCCCCCTGTGATCAGTGCACATCATAGTGAGCGGTTAAGTGACCTTAGCATATTATTAGCATATGACCCTTTGGTTGGTTGAATGGACGACCGGATGACTGGACACTTAGCATAGTAGACTTCTATTATATAGAATAGTAGAAATAAATCTGACCTAAGCTAAAGATATTAGAGCTTATAGGATGAGAAAGCCAATGAAAGTACATATATGACTGCAACACTGCATCCAAGAAATTAGTGTTTAGAAATGTAATTTGTCATTCCTGAGCAGGGGGAAATAGTAGGGAATTGTTTAATAGGCCCTTTCAGAAGAGAGACAATAAACTCCAATTATGAACTGGGAAATGAAAATTAAGAGATATCACAAAGAAGAGATGCCAGGACTGAATGAGAAATTAGATTTAAGGGCTAAAGTAGAAGAGTGAGTCAAATAAGATTATTAAGTTTTTAACATGAATGACAGAGGGAATAGTAATATTCTTATGAAAATACTAAAGAATGGTACACATTTGGGAAAAATCATAAGGTTGTCTTCAGTTTATATTTGAATTTAGAATGATGATGGAATGTAAAAAAGGGATGAGGAATTTGGAATTCTTTTGATAGAAATATTGACTAAGGCACAGCATTAGGCAAGTCTCCAAAGAAGAATAAACAGAAAGAAAATAAAAAAACTCAGGCTGATACTTGGGAACCATTTTTAAGATGGAAAAAGGAGCAGTTGAATGGCACAAGAAAAGATCTAGAATTTAAGAAGAAAAAAAATACTATAATATTATTCAAAATAAAAGAATCCAAGATATAAGACCCTTTAATCATTAATATCATTCTCATTTTATAATGATTAAAAAGTTAAATTATATTTGAATTTGTAAAATTTACATATAGTAAATCACAAACAATAATAAATATGAAAACAAAACTACAGAAAATAAAACATTTCATTCTAAGGAAAGGAAGGAAAAGAAAAGCTCTGGTGCTGGAGCTAGTGCTGACAAGGCTGGCTTCAGCTCAGAAGAGTAGTGTTAGAATTGGTTCTAGTTCTGGACTCACTCTATTTTGGTACTGATGCTAAATCTGGTGTGAGAATTGACAATGGAGATGATGTTAGATCTGGAGCTGATATGGTTCTGGAGCTGGAGATGGACTTGATACTAAGTTTGGAGCTGATACAACAGCTCATATTGGAGTTGACTATAGCTCTATAGCTGGCTGTAGCTTTATCTTTGGAGCTAGTGCAAAAGCTGGCTCTAGCTCCTAAGTTCAATCTAAGTCTGGTTATGGAATTGGCCCTAGCCCTAAAGGTGCTACTGCAGCTGGTGCTAGTTTATGAAGGAATTACCTCTATTTCTGGAGTTGACTGTAGTGCTACAGCTAGTTCTAGATCTGGCTCTAGTTCTAGAGCTGGCACTGTCTTTAATTCTCAAGCCAGAGCAGGTCTCAGAGTTGCATGAAGCTTGAGCTTTTGTGCGAGCTGGCTGGCGCTAGCTGTACAGGAGCTGGAGCTTGTGTCTAAGCTACTAATATCACTTTTGAAGTCATTACCTACAGTCCTTCTTGCAATCTGATATGCAAGACAGAGATCAAGACAAGAGTAGAACAACAACAAAAAATAAAACAAGAAAGGAAATGTAAAAAGGAAAGACAGTGAAGAAACAGAAAAAATAATACTGTAATTATACAGGTGATATGCGAAGTTACTGCAATTATTAAAAAACAAAAAAGAAGCTTTAAAAACAAAGTTAAAAACAACTCCCAGAAAACAGGAAGATATTAAGATACAACCAAAAGATGCAAGGAAAACATAAGAGATAAAGAAAAGTAGAGGATGGGAGAATCCAAGATGGCGGCATAGGTAAACACCTATACTGCTGCCTCGCACAACAATTTCAAAACTACAACTGAAAGAGAGAACGGACATCATCCAGAACCACAGGAAAGCTGGCTGAGTGGAAGTTCTACAGCTAGAGGGAAAGAGAGGGGCTCACGGAGACCCAGAGGAGCTGCAAAAAGCTGAGGTACGGAGACGAGTGCGCTGAGAGAGCGGTGCCGGAGTACCTGGCTGGCTTTCTCTGGCGGGAGGGAAACGGAGACTCCCAACAGCATTGAACCCCTTATCTTAAGACACTAAACCCCAGATCCAGCCGAAACTCATACGGGGGGAGTTTGGACTGTGAAAAGGGAGAAGTGCACGGAAATTTAGGGGAGTTGCAAAGGATCGGAGGTCTGGTCGCGCACGGCACCACGCGGAGGACGGATTGCTGATTGTGCCGCTGGCTTTCGCGAGTGGGCGGGAGACAGACCCTCCGATCTGTGCCACTTCTGAGTCCACTGGGCCCCTGTTTTGGGCGAAACCCTGGGGACCTAGACTCGTGTGGTCCTGGTTCGCAGGGGAGCCGGAAAGGCAGCGGTTGGAGGCGCTGCGGGTGCGCGCGCACAAGGACCGCTCCAGCCATTACCCAGTCACGTGAGACTCAGGGGCCGTGGAGGGCGGGGCCGACTGGAAGGCAAGGCGGTCCCTTAAGCCCTGAGACTCCACCCATCCCAAGCTCAGCAGAGGCTTCTGCGGCTGAATCCAGCACAGAAGTTTCCCCGGCACAGTGAAAATGCCGAGACAAGGGAAGGGATTACAAGCAAAAGAAATGGAGGAAAAAAAACGACTGGATATAGAGTTCAAAACCACGCTTATAAGGTTTTGCAAGAATATGCTAGAAAAGATGGAGAAATTTAGTGAGACCCAAGAGAAGATAATAAATACACTGACTGAAATGAATACTATTACGCAGAGTACTAACAGCAGACTAGAGAAAGACAAGGATCAAGTCAAAAATTTGAAATATAAAGAAGCAGAAAACATTCAACTGGAAAAGCAAGAAGAGAAAAGAATCCAAAAATGTGAAGATAATGTAAGGAGCCTCTGGGACAGCTTCAAGCGTACCAACATCAGAATTGTGGGGGTGCCAGAAGAAGAGAGAGAGAGCAAGATACTGAAAACCTGTTTAAAGAAATAATGACTGAAAACTTCCCACATCTGGTAAAAGAAATAGACTTACAAGTCGAGGAAGCACACAGAACCCCAAAGAAAAGGAACCCAAAGAGGACTACACCAAGACACATCATAATTAAAATGCCAAGAGCAAAAGACAAAGAGAGAATATTAAAAGCAGCAAGAGAAAAACAGTTTATTACCTACAAGGGAGCACCCATACGACTGTCAGCTGATTTCTCAACAGAAACGATGCAGGCCAGACGGGAGTGGCAAGAAATATTCAACGTGATGAACAACAAGAACCTACAACCAAGAATAATCTATCCAGCAAAGCTATCATTCAGAATTGAAGGGCAGATAAAGACCTTCACAGAGAAGAAAAAGCTAAAGGAGTTCATCAACTCCAAACCAGTATTATATGAAATGCTGAAAGGTACCCTTTTAGAAGAGGAAGAAGAAAAAGGTAAAAGACAAAAAATTATGAACAACAAATACACATCTGTCAACAAGTGAATCTAAAAATTAAGTGAATTAAAAATCTGATCAACAGAATAATCTGGTGAATATAATAGAATCAGGAGCACAGAAAGGGAGTAGACTGATAATTCTCAGGAGGACAAAAATCATAAAGCATCAAACAGACTGTGAAATTATAGCAGAAAGATTAAAGTTAGGTGAGGTAAATAAGTGATCAATCAAAGGACTTGTATGCATGCTTATAAACATAACCAATGATCACAGACACTGGGGGGTCGGGGTATGCCTGGGAGGGAGGGGGGGGCAATGGGGAGATATGTATAAAAATTAATAAAAATTAATTAAAAAAAAAAAAGAAAAGTAGAGGATGTTCTGCTGAAAGGCCAATATCTACTAAGTAGCGACTATCCCTTGATTAGGGAAAATGGATGAGAGGAAATTATCAAAGAAATTTCAAATTTTCCCCAAGAATTAAACACATGATATGAAATCTCCAGCAAGGCTAATCATCATAAAATTTCAGGACACCAGGGTTAACGAAAAGGCTAACAGGAAAAAAAAATATTTAAATAAAGAATCAAGGATTAGAAGGACACTAGACTTCTCAACACCAAAACAAAAATACAGGAGGAAAGAAAATAATACTTTCAACATTATTAAAAGCACTAGAGGCCCAGTGCATGAAATTTGTGCACTGGGGAGTGGGGGGTGTCCCTCAGCCCAGCCTACACCCTCTCCAATCTGGGACAACACTGGGAATGTCCTACTGCAGGACATCTTTCTTACAATTTAGGACTGCTGGTTCCCAACTGCTTGCCTGCCTGCCAGCCTGATCAACCCCTAACCATTCCCCTGCCAGCCTGCTTGACACCTAACTGCTCCCCTGCCAACCCGATTGCCTCCAACTGCCCTCCCTTGCAGGCCTTGTTCCTCCTACTGTCTTCCCCTGCAGGCCTGGTCCCTCCCAACTGTCCTCGCCTGCAAGCCTGGTCTTTTCCAACTGCTCTCCTTTGCTAGCCATCTTTGGTGACCATCTTGTGTTCACATGGGAGTGGCCATCTTTGACCACATGGGGGCAGCCATCTTGTGTGTTGGAGAGATGGTCAATTTGAATATTACCTCTTTATTATATAGGATACTGATTAATAACATGGGAAAGAGTTAAAAGAATGCGAAGTAGCTGCCTCAACTAAATGTGCATCAGGGTGAAGTAGGGTTCTGATTTTTGTTTTGCTTTGTTATGTCTTTAAACTATCTACACAAATTTTAAAATTATTTCAAAATTAAACTTTTTCTAATAGTATAACAAAAGTAATATAAAACTAAGTTTTTTTAAAGAATCAGGAGACTTGTATGGCATGCAGACTAATAGACTATCAAGAAGGAAATAGTTAATTTTATCAGATTACAAAGAAGTTTTGAATATGGAAGACTTATCAAAAATTATATATGGAAATTTATTATTGCAATGCATGTATTGGTTTTGTTTTCTTAAATGCACATCATTATGATTCTAGGAGTTTCAAAAATAATTAGGGAAAATACTGTAAAAGGAAGAAATATAAAACTTTGTGACAATAAAAGTACAAAGCATAGAGGAGTTTTGAATATTTGTTTGCTGTGGTTCCTCAGGTAGAAATACCATGAGAATTAACAAATGGTTAATTCAGCTACTCAGGGAATGAATACTTTAATTATCATCCCAACTCAACAATTTTCTTACATGTAGGTTTAGAGAAATTACTTAAAACAATGAAAAGGCATACATGAGAATGTATACAAGGAGATAAAAATAATTGATTGTCATTTCAATAAAGATAATTGCTTAGCAATGACAAAAAAAATATTATTTTAAAAGCTTATCTACAAAGCATTCCAAAAAGTCTTCTGCCATTTCAGAACCTCCCATCCCCCTCACACACAAACTCACTCCACTATTAAAGAAAATGAACAGCCAAAAGAAAAGATAGGTTACGCATAGGCATTGAATTCTTATCTTTACAAGGAAACATACTAAACTGGGTTTAAATGTCTGCAGAGAACTGCCAAGGCTTTAGACAGTTTTGTCACAATTCTTTAACTCTTCTACTTGGATGCATAAAATTTCCTAAAGATGAAGGACTTTTTCAGAGAATTGGATATCAAGTTAAGGATCCTTTGAAACGAAAAACTTTGAAGACAAATAAGTTCCAGAAGGATGACAATGAAATCCCGATGTTCTCTTCACAATCATTTTATGGTAGTTAGATGACCTAGTAGAAATCTCAGATCCAGGATGCAATTTCTTTTTTCCCTTCAGTTTTTCCTCATCTATGGCAGCTAATGCACATTTCTCATTCTCTTTTGCTTTGTATAAAATTAAAAAAAAATTAGTATCCTTGGTGACTCAATCCATGTCAATTTTTTTCAAAATATGAAAAATATTTCAAGGTAAAAATAAAAGGTAAAATTGAGATCTTAAGTCTTCTAGAACTCCATAACTGTTTTTTTTTTTTTACTTTCTGTATCCTAATGTCTACTTATCTTAAACATGCCTCTAAAATAAGTAGATATATTCTGCAAAACTTTCCATAATGAATGCTCATTTAAACTGGCAAGCTTATAAATGCTGTGCAATATGGGCTAAAGCAAAAATATATTATGTAGAAAGATAGATGAGTAATGCTTTATATATACATATATTATATGTATATAATATATATATAATAAACTAAGAAGAACATATGCAAGTATTCAAAGTATCTTTTCTCATCTTTTTAACATTTTAAATCTTCATGGTTGAGAGTATTACAGATGCCCTTCTGTTTTACTTCCATTGCCTCCTCCACCCAGTGCCTGCCATGTCTCAGGCTTTCACCACCCTATTGTCTGTGTCCATAAGTAATGCAAATCTAAAATAATAAAAGTGTAATGTGCTAATGAGATTAAACAGCTGAATGACCTTCCAGAGGAAGCTATGGCTGCGAGGGCAGAGGCTAGCTGCCCTGGCTGCGAAGGCCAAGGCCCTTTCTTGAATTTTGTGCACTGGGCCTCTACTATGCATATAAGATCTTTCATTATTCTCTTCCTGCCCACCCCCTTATTCCCCTTTCCTTCTGAGATTCATCAGTCTGTTCCATGTTTTCATGCCTCTGATTCTGTTTTATTAACCAGTTTATTTTGTTCATTAGATTCCTTATTTTGATTTTTAGATTCAACTGTTGATATGTATGTATTGCCCTTTTATTGTTCATATCTTTAATCTCCTCCTCCTCTTCCTCCTCCTCCTCCTCCTTCTTCTTCATCCTCTTCTTCTTCTTCCTGTTCTTAAAGAATATCCTTTGGCACTTCATGTAATACTGGTTTGGTGGTGATAAACTCTTTTAGCTTTTTCTGGTCTGTGAGGCTTTTATCTGACCTTCAATTCTAGATGATAGCTTTTTCTGGGTAATCTTGGTTGTAGGTTATTGTTATTCATCACTCCCTTATGGTCTGCTAAGTTTTGTTGATAAATCAGCTGACAGTAATATGGGTGCTCCCTTGCAGGTAACTACTTCTCTCTTGCTACTTTTAAGATTCTGTGTTTAACCCTCAACATTTTAATTATGATGTATCTTGGTGTGGACCTCTTTGTGTTCCCCTTATTTAGGAATCTCTGTGCTTTCTGGATTTGTAAGTTTATTTCTTTCACCAGGGAGGGGAAGTTTTCTGTTATTATTTCTTCAAATAGGTTTTTTAATATCTTGCTCTCCCTCTTCTCCTTTTGGCACCCCCATAATGCAAATCTTGGTAGACTTAAAGTTGTCCCAGAGTCTTCTTACACTACTATCTTCATATGTTTAGTTTTGTTTTCCTTCTTGCTCTTCTTTTTGGGTGTTTTTTGCTTCCTACTATTCCAAGTTGCTGATTTGATTATCAGAGTCTTCTACTCTATTGTTGAATCCCTGTAAATTATTCTTTATTTCAACTAATGTAACCTTAATTTCTAACTGTTCCTTTTTCACATCTTTGACATTCTCACTAAGATCCTTGAAAATCTCACTAAGTCCCTTGAGTAACCTTATAACCAGGGTTTTGAATTCCTGATGATAGACATTTTTGTTATTCAGAAATTCTCTATGCAATAGTTTGCTTGCTTCTATTTTTGTGTGTGACATGTTTCTTTGTCTCTGCATTTTGGCTGTTTCCCTGTGTTGGTTTCTATATATAAGATAGAGCTGCTATGTCTCCTGGAGTTGTTAAGAGTGGCCTTGTATATTTAGTGTCCTGTAGGACCCAGTGGCTCAGCCTCCCAGTCACCTGAGCTGGGCAGTCTAGGTGCACCCTGTGTGGCTATGTGAGCATAGTTGTGTTGTAGTTGAGCCTTGACTACTGGCCAATTGGCTGGGTAGACCAGCTGTAACTATAGTAGGAGAGATGTGCAGGAAACACCCCTATGGAGCAGTACTTGCTTTAGTGGGGCTTTGATGCTGAGTCTGCTCCTTGATTATGTTGCTTATAGATGGGTAGAGTTATAATATGGTATGGTCTGAAACTGTCCATCAGGTACATTGGGATGACTTGCAGAGAGATGTGCACATGTCTGCTATTTGTATTAGGTTTGGAAGTGCCCAGGTGAGGTCTATCTGTAAAGCAAAGTAGGCTGGTGCTAGTGTCAGGTCTTGGGCCTTTTATTAATAGTTTTGGGGCATGGTAACACCTTATTTGCAACCTGTTTGAGAGATTTTAGGAAAGTCTGGAGCCTGAGCCAGTAGTGCATTCATATGGATAAGCTGCTGCAAACAGCTTGGGTGGGACTGCAAATTTGATGGAGCAGGGTCTCAGGGAATCCCCAGGTCAGAAGAAACTGAGAGCCAGGCTGATCAAGACTCAGTTATGGCTCCAGTCAGCCCAGGTCTCTAGCCACTTCTATGTAACTCAACCACATCCCTGTAGGTTTTTATAGCCCCAAATTATAGGGACTTCTCTTTCCAGCTCTGGAAATCTGGGCTGGGGGTCTTGTGTGCGGCTTAGTACCCTAACTCCTCAGGGGCAGCCTCTGTAGGAATTATTTCCCTTCCAATTAAAAAAACAAAACAAAACCTGCATAGGTGGGTGTCAGACTAGCCCATCCAGCACTTCTGCCTCTCCTATAAGTATCAGTCTTCTTTTGTCTTTACTTCTTTAGTTGTAGGACTTCCATTCAGCCAGCTTTCAGGTAGTTTTGAATGATGATTGTTCTGTATATTAGTTGTAAATTTGATGTGATTGTAGGAAATGGCAAGTAAATGCTTTTACCTCTCTCCCCATCATGTTTTTTTTCTCTTTTCTCATTTTTATTATTTATTTTTTATGAGCATATAAAAAGCATGATAGGAAAAACTGAATGTAAGAAATGAATAATTGATTATTCATTAATCAATGAATAATTGATTATATAAGTTCAAAAAGATTACTTATATGAAAGTCAATCATAGAAAACTATTAGGAAATATGCAAATATATCTAGTTGGTTACCAAAAGAAAACTTGGTGTATCACATAAATATATAGAGGATTCCCAGGTCCTAGTTAGTCTAGATCAATGGATAGAGCCTCTGCTCAAAGACTGAAGAGTACAATGGTACCTCGAGATACGAGTTTAATTCATTCCGTAACCTTGAGGCGTGGAAAACTATGAGACGCTAAAATCGCGGTAAACTGGTGGGTCGTGTGCAGCCGGCCGATCTGCGAGATTACTCCTATCTCAAATGTTGCTCTTTTTTCAAAGCCAAAATCGCTCGCTCGATGGCTTGTATCTCAAAAATCTCATATGTTAGGGCACTGGTATCTCGAGGTACCACTGTACCTGCTTTGATTCCAGACAAGGACATGTATCTTGATTGCAGGCTTTATCCTTGGCCCTGGTCATGGCACGTGTGGAAAGCAACCGATCGATGTGTCTCTCTCACATACATGTTTCTCTATCTGTCTATCACCTCCCTTCCACTCTTTCTAAAAAAATATCAATGGAAAAATATCCTCGGGTGAGGATTAACAACAACAACAACAACCAAAAAGGATTTCCAGGATCTCAGTAGCTTACTAAATTATGCAAATAAATTTAAAATACAAGTATACTTATAAATATACATATATGTATATACCCATATATACATGAGATAATAATGACTTATATTAAGTTAATAAGTAGGATATCAAACCACAGGTAACAATAACAAAACCAGATAAATTGGACATTATTAAAATAAAAATGTTTGTGCGAAAACACTACATTAAGAAAATGAAAATAACCCACAGAATGGGAGACACTCTCTTCATATCATGTACTTCATAAGGGTTTAATAATTTGGATAAATTAAAAACATAAAAACCCAATTTAAAAATTGGGAAATACATACATTTGCTATCTAGAAGAGACCCACCTCAGAGAAAAGGATTCACACAGACTTAGAGTGAAGGGTTGGAAAAACATTTTTCAGGCAAACAGAAATAAGAAAAAAGCTGGGATGGTGATACTTACATCTGACAAAATAGACCTCAAAGTAAAGGCTATAACAAGAGATAAGGAAGGCCACTACATAATACTAAAAGGAGCAATTCATCAAGAAGATATAACTCTGGTAAACATATATGCACCTAATACAGGAGCCCCTAAATACATTAAAAAAAAACCTCCTGAAGGATATCAAGGGAGAGTTCGACAACAATACAATCATAGTAGGGGATTTTAATACACCAGTGACATCTCTGGATAAATCCTCTAGACAAAAAATCAGCAAAGAAACAGCAATTCTAAATAACTCACTAGATCAGATGGACCTAATTGACATCTTCAGAGCATTTCACCCCAAAGCTACAGAATATACATTCTTCTCCAGTGCACACGGAACATTCTCAAAAATAGACCACATATTGGGTCACAAGAAAAGACTCCCCAAATTCCAAAAGACTGAAATCATATCAAGCATTTTCTCAGACCACAATGGCATAAGATTAGAAATAAACTACAATAAAAACATTCCAAACAATTCAAACACTTGGGAAGTTAAATAGCATATTACTAAACAATGATTGGGTTATAAATAAGATCAAAGAAGAAATTAAAAATATCCTGGAGACTAATGACAATAAAAACACAACAACACAAATGCTATGGGGCACCATGAAAGCAGGGCTGAGAGCGAAATGTATGGCTCTACAGGCCTACCTCAAAAAACAGAAAAAAATGGTAATGAATCATCTAACTCAACACCTCAAAAAAGTAGAAAGAGAGCAACAAGAAAAGCTCACTATGAGCAGAAGGAAGGAAATAATAAAGATCAGAGCAGAAATGAATGACATAGAGACCAAAAAACAATATAAAAAATCAATAAAACAAAGAGCTGGTTCTTCGAAAGAATAAACAAGATTGATGAACCTCTAGCCAGGCTCACCAAGAAGCAAAGAGAGAGGACTCAAATAAACAAAAGCAGAAATGAGAGAAGTGAAATAACTACAGGCCCCACAGAAACACAAAGGATGGTTAAAAAATATTATGAACAACTCTATTCTAACAAATTTCACAATCTAGAGGAAATGGACAGATTCCTAGAAAAGCACAACCTTCCAAAACTCACACAGAAAGATTCTAAAAGTTTCAACACACTGATAACTATGGAAGAAATTGAAGCAGTCATCAAAGAGCTTCCAGCAAACAAAAGCCCAGGTCCAGATGGCTTCACAGGGGAATTTTACAAAACATCCATAGAAGAACTAAATCCCATCCTTCTCAGACTATTCCAGAAAATTCAAGAGGAAGGAATACTTTCAAACTCCTTCTACGAAACCAGCATCACCCTAATACCAAAACCCAATAAAGATAACAAAAATGAAAGAGAATTACAGACCAGTATCCCTCATGAACATGGATGCCAAAATCCTGAACAAAATTCTAGCAAATTGAATCTACCAGTACGTCAGAAAGATCATACTCCATGACCAAGTAGGATTTATCTAGGGGATGCAAGGATGGTACAATATCCGCAAATCAATAAACATGATACATCACATAAACAAATTGAGAGAGAAAAATCACAGTCATATCAATTGATGCAGAAAAAGCATTTGACAAAACCCAACACCTTTTCTTAATAAAAACTCTCAGCAAGGTGGGAATAGAAGGATCATACCTAAACATAATAAAAGTCATATATGACAAACCCACAGCCAACATCATACTCAATGGACAAAAACTAAAACCATTTTTCTTAAAAACAGGAACAAGACTGGGATGCCCACTCTCACCACTCGTATTTAACATAGTGCTGGAAGCATTAGCTATTGCTATCAGACAAGAAAAAGAAATAAAAGGCATCCAAATAGGAAAAGAAGAGATGACATGATACTGTACATAGAAAACTCTAAAGACTTCATCAAAAAATTATTATATGTGATAAATGAATTCAGCAATGTAGTAGGATACAAAATTAACACCAATAAATCTATGGCATTTCTATAATGATCTTAAAAAGAGACTAAAACAGCAATCCCATTTATCATAGCACCAAAAATATTAAGATACCTAGGAATAAACCAAACTATGGAGGTTAAAGACCTATATGCAGAAAACTATACTACACTAAAAAAAGAGATAGAGGAAGACATAAACAGATGGAAGAACATACCATGTTCATGGATTGGGAGAATCAATATAATCAAAATGTCCATTCTACCCAAAGCGATTTATAAATTCAATGCAATCCCCATGAAAATACCAAAGGCATACTTCACAGACCTAGAATGAGCTTTCCAAAAATACATCTGGAATAAAAAAAGACCCCGAATAGCTGCAGCAAACTTTAGAAAGAAGAACAAAGTAGGTGGGATCTCAATGCCAGATTTCAAGCTGTATTAAAAAGCCACTGTTCTCAATACTGCCTGGTACTGGTGTAAGAACAGACATATAGATCAATGAAATAGGATAGAGACCCCAGAAATGGACCCAAACCACTATGCTCAATTAATATT
This sequence comes from Lasiurus cinereus, assembly GCA_011751065.1. NCBI lineage: Eukaryota > Metazoa > Chordata > Mammalia > Chiroptera > Vespertilionidae > Lasiurus > Lasiurus cinereus. Next base: position 4,043,636 of record JAAGEH010000012.1, read on the forward strand.
TGACAAAGGAGGCATGAACATACAATGGAGTCAAGACAGTCTCTTCAACAAATGGTGTTGGAAAAATTGGACAGAAACAGGCAAATAAATGAAACTAGACCACCAACTTACACCATACACAACAATAAACTCAAAATGGATAAAGGACTTAAACATAAGGCGGGAAACCATATAAATACTAGAGGAATCCACAGGCAGCAAAATCATCGACATATGCAGAAGGAACTTCTTCACTGACACAGCTCCTCGGGCAATGGAAACAAAAGAAAAAATAAACAAATGGGACTACTTCAAAATAAAAAAGCTTTTGTACAGCAAAGGAAACCATCAACTAAACAAGAAAGAACATATTTGCCAATGATATCAATGATAAGGGTTTAATCTCAAACATTTACAGGGAACTCATACATTTTCACAAAAAGAAGATAAACAACCCAATCAAAAAATGGGCAACTGATCTAAGTAGGCACTTCTAAAACGAAGACAGAAGGAAGGCCAAGAGTCATATGAAAACCTGCTCAACGTCACTAGTCTTCAGAGAGATGCAAATCAAGACAACAATGCAGTACCATCCCACACCTAGCAGAATGGCTATCATCAACAAACCAACAAAGGACAAGTGTTGGCGAGGATGTGGAGAAAAAGGAACCCTTGTGCACTGCTGGTGGGGATGCAGACTGGTGCAGCCACTGTGGAAAACAGTATGGAGTCTCCTCAAATAACTAAAAATGAAACTCCTATTTGAACCAGTGATCCCACTTCTAGGAATATATCCCAGGAAACTAGAAACTCCAATCAGAAAGGATATATGCACCCCTATGTTCATAGCAGCACAATTCACTATAGGTAATATTTGGAAACAGTTTAAGTGCCCATCAGCAGATGATTGGATTAAAAAACTGTGGTACATCTACACAATGGAATAATACTATGCTGCCGTAAAAAAGGAGGAGCTCCTACCATTTGCAACAACATTGATGGAGATGGAAAGCATTATGCTTAGTGAAATAAGCCAGGCAGAGAAAGACAAATATCACATGATCTCACTCATCTGTGGAATATAATGAATGACATAGACTGATGATCAAGATCAGATCCAGAGAATGAGAAACGTTGATCAAAACATCAAATCTCAGGGAAGGTGCGGGTTGGTGGGAATAAGAGGGAGAGCTCAACAGAGGGACCTTCGTACATGCGAATGAGCATAATCATTGGGCACAGACATTGGGGAAGGTGGGGCATGAGAGGAAATCCATACAGTGGTCTCCATAACCTTAAGAGAAATTGCTTCATGAGACAAAGATTTTTAAATGAAACTCTGTAACATGAAAATCACTTTGTAAGGAAATAGAGAGAAGTTTCCTTTAAATCTCATAAGGATTGTAATTGAAAGTCAATATATTTGCCCTCTTGAGCTAAGATAAGTAATCTGTGTTTTTGCCTCCCTGAAAAAGTTTATATAAAGTTACAAAAAGAAATTCACACAGCCCATTTGAAATTGAATTGCCATGGCCTAGAGCAAAGAATATCCTTACATGATGTTATCCTACAATATCATTTAATTTCTGATATTTCACAACAGCATATTATACAACTATCCCAAATAAACTTAAAAACTAATTCTTTGAATGTTTAGCAGCAATTTAAAAAGAGGATATGAAAGGATTTATTCCCTTTCAGAAGGAATTAAGGCACTCAGAAGGCACTTGAGTATTCTGTACTGGCCCCTCTTTCCTCTTTTTCCAAGAGGGACCCTCTTCTCACAACCCAAGGGCCCTCAGCTATAGCCTGAGCTCTCTATTCACGCTAAGGTCAAAGCCTCGAGGTGGCTGGTATAATGAATCTGTCTCTCGCCAAATGGTGTGAGCTGGGCCCTCCCTGGAGAAGGAACCTAAATTTCCTGAGAGAAGTGACTAGTGCCGGAGCCCCTGCCAGCAGGCAAGGGGATCCCCCAAGGCAGGTGCTGGGCGTAAAGGCCACGGGGGCATAGGGTGCCATGGAGACAGAACTGAATCTCACAACAACCTGTTTGGCCCCGGAGGATGACTGGTTAACCAGAGACAGGTAAGATTCCTCAGGGAAGGAACAATTTAAGACAGGCACAGTCACAGAGGGGCCATCAGGAGAGAGCTTGGGGATCAACAGAGGTAGGGCATAGACACTCACGGCCCCCCAACCTTGCAGGGGTCTGAACCTTCACCACTTCTGAAAGAGGTCTGCCCCCATGGATACCTCGCTTCCCATGCTCAGCACAGATGGGGACCCAGGTAACAGACAGAGACGTGGCCCAGCTCAGATCAGGACCCAGGTAACAGACAGAAACATGCCGACAGCAGCTGTCCTATATCTAAATTGAACATAGCACTAGGAATGCTCAGTGCCTACTCAATGCAAGTAAACCTTTCCACTAATATATACAGGGTAACCTAAGATTGTTGGTAGAGCATTAAATTTGACGTAAAAGAGTTATCAAGCTTTCAGATTAATTTAATTTGGTGAACTGAAATAAGTGAACACCCAAGAAAATTTAAGTGTACTAGACAAAAAGCTGTTTCTAAAGAATGAATATTTCTACTGATAGCTCATCTCATGGTAAAATTGCTTAATATGTAATGAACATAAAACAGGCATATTTGTGTGCAAAAAAATAAAATTTAAAGTTATCAAGATTGCATTAAAAAATTTTACCAAATTCTCCATTAATCAAAAAAAGTGAGGGAGTAGGATAATATCATGTAAGGAAAAATATCTAGTAAGTAAATTACATCTAGAAAATTTTCACTTTACAAAATTAATTTCCATTTTTGATACAAACAGCAAAACACCCATGAAAAACACACATGGTGTCAAAATAAGCCAAAGGAAAAGCGGGTAGGCAAAAATAAAAAGGTCCCCAAGTCAATTTTATATAAAAGATTCTTTATTAACTCTTGGTCGAGAATATGTTTATATACTTTCAGAAAACAACTCCAAGACCAAGTGGACTCCTGCAACAGAGAGGAACTGACAGATCTGCGCCAACCATGAAGGCAAGAGGAGAAACAGTCCAGAGATGGAAGACGTGGACAACGCCTTGCCATGCGAGCAGTCAGCAGCAGTGCATCATACAGGATGCCTAGGATCAAACCAGAGAGGGTTGGACCCGCATTTTCACCATTTGTCCACTATCCAGATACCATTGATAACTGTTTGACATTGAAACTGGAACTCAAAGCTATAGGACATTGAAATTGGGACTCAAACATTTTTCTTTTGCTCTGGTGGGTTTATTTTTAAAGATAAGAATCAGGGGGTGGAGGGGGCAGCGGATGCAGAGGCAAAGAAGCAATGAACAGAGACTGTCGTGCTACAGTGGGAAGGTAGGGGAGGTTGCGGGGGAGGGGCCTGTAGGAGATCAACCGAAGGACTTGTATGCATGTGTGTTGGCATAGCCAGTGGATACAGAGCAATGGGGTGTGGGGCGCAGAGGGGGAGATGGCTGAGGGCATGTACTAGGGAGAGGGGAGGGCAATAGGAAAAAATTAAAATAAAATAAATTTAAAAATATAAATGAAAATTAAATTAAATTAAACATCCCCCCAAAAAAATTGGGAAATAAATGGAATAGACTATTCTCCAAATAAAACATTCACATGGCCAATACATTAGAAGATGCATCATTAGTCTTAAAAAAATACACATCAAAACCAGAAGACATCACTTCACACTTAATAGGATGACTAAAATGAAAAACAACAGCAACCCCAAATTAAAACAGAAAAAAAAAGAGGTAAGTGTTGGAAATTATATGAAATAATTGGAAAACATGTCCATTCATCATGAAGATGTAAAATGGGGCAACCGTTGTGGAAAACTGGTTGCAAATCCTTGAAAAGTTAAACTTAGAATTAGCATATGATTCAGAAATTCCATTCCTAGGCATAAGCCTAAAATAATTGAAAGTATAAACTCAAATAGATCCTTGTAGGCCAATGTTAATAGCAGCATTATTTAGAATGGTCAAAAAGTAAAAACAGTCTGTGTCTATCAAAAGATTAATGGACAGGAGAATCCAAGATGGCGGCATAGGTAAACACCTACACTGCTGCCTCGCACAACAATTTCAAAACTACAACTAAAAGACAGAACGACATCATCCAGAACCACAGGAAAGCTGGCTGAGTGGAAGATCTACAGCTAGAAGGAAAGAGAGGAGCTCACTGAGACCCAGAGGAGTTGTAAAAAGCCAAGATACGGAAACGCGCAGGCGGAGAGAGCGGGTGCCGGAGAACCTGGCTGGCTTCCTCTGGCGGGAGGGAAACGGAGACTCCCAACGGCATTGAACCCCTTCTCTTATGACACTAAATCCCAGATCCAGCTGAAACTCATACAGGGTGAGTTTGGACTGTGAAAAGGGAGAAGTGCCAGCAATTTAGGGGAGTCGCAAAAGATCAGAGGGCTGGTGGTGGCGCGCACGGCACTGCACAAAGGACAGACTGCTGATTGTGCCGCTGACTTTCTCGAGTGGGCGGGAGACAGACCTTCCCAACTGCGCCACTTCTGACTCTACTAAGCCCCAGTTTCGGGCGAAACCCTGGGGACCTAGACTCCTGTGGTCCTGGTGCGCAGGGGAGCTGGAAAGGCAGCGGTTAGAGGCATTGCGGGCTCACGCGAGCACAAGGACTGCTCCAGCGATTACCCAGCCACCTGAGACTCAGGGGCCGTGGAGGGCGGGGCCGACTGGAAGGCAAGGCGGTCCCTTAAGCCCTGAGACTCCACCCCTCCCAAGCTCAACAGAGGCTTCTGAGGCTTTGCACGCCTGGTTTCATAACGCTGAATTCAACACAGAAGTTTCCCTGACATAGTGAAAATGCCAAGTCAAGGGAAGGGAGTACAAACAAAAGAAATGGAGGAAAAAAAACGACTGGATATAGAGTTCAAAACCATGCCTATAAGGTTTTTCAAGAATATGCTAGAAAAGATGGATAAATTTATCAAGTCCCAAGAGGAGATGAAAAAGGACATACTAGAGATGCAAAAGAGCCAACTAGAGATGGTAAAGGTCCAACTAAAGATGAAAAAGGACCAACTAAAAATTAAACATTCACTGACTGAAATAAAAAATATTATACAGAGTCCTAACAGCAGACTAGAGAAAGGCAAGAATCAAGTCAAAAATTTGAAATATAAAGAAGCAGAAAACACTCAACTGGAAAAGCAAGAAGAGAAAAGAATCCAAAAATGTGAAGATAATGTAAGGAGCCTCTGGGACAGCTTCAAACTACCAACATCAGAATTGTGGGAGTGCCAGAGAGAAAGAGCAAGATACTGAAAACCTATTTAAAGAAATAATGACTGAGAGAATCCAAGATGGCGGCATAGGTAAACACCTATACTGCTGCCTCGCACAACAATTTCAAAACTACAACTAAAAGACAGAACAGACATCATCCAGAACCACAGGAAAGCTGGCTGAGTGGAAGTTCTACAACTAGAGGGAAAGAGAGGGGCTCACGGAGACCCAGAGGAGCTGCAAAAAGCTGAGGTACGGAGAAGAGCGCGCTGAGAGAGCGGTGCCGGAGTGCCTGGCTGGCTTTCTCTGGCGGGAGGGAAACGGAGACTCCCAACGGCATTGAACCCCTTCTCTTACGACACTAAACCCCAGATCCAGCCGAGACTCATACGGGGGGAGTTTGGACTGTGAAAAGGGAGAAGTGCACGGAAATTTAGGGGAGTTGCAAAGGATCGGAGGTCTGGTCGCGCACGGCACCACGCGGAGGACGGATTGCTGATTGTGCCGCTGGCTTTCGCGAGTGGGCGGGAGACAGACCCTCCGATCTGTGCCACTTCTGAGTCCACTGAGCCCCTGTTTTGGGCGAAACCCTGGGGACCTAGACTCGTGTGGTCCTGGTTCGCAGGGGAGCCGGAAAGGCAGCGGTTGGAGGCGCTGCGGGTGCGCGCGCACAAGGACCGCTCCAGCCATTACCCAGTCACGTGAGACTCAGGGGCCGTGGAGGGCGGGGCCGACTGGAAGGCAAGGCGGTCCCTTAAGCCCTGAGACTCCACCCCTCCCAAGCTCAGCAGAGGCTTCTGCGGCTGAATCTAGCACAGAAGTTTCCCCGGCACAGTGAAAATGCCGAGACAAGGGAAGGGATTACAAGCAAAAGAAATGGAGGAAAAAAAACGACTGGATATAGAGTTCAAAACCACGCTTATAAGGTTTTGCAAGAATATGCTAGAAAAGATGGAGAAATTTAGTGAGACCCAAGAGAAGATAATAAATACACTGACTGAAATGAATACTATTACGCAGAGTACTAACAGCAGACTAGAGAAAGGCAAGGATCAAGTCAAAAATTTGAAATATAAAGAAGCAGAAAACATTCAACTGGAAAAGCAAGAAGAGAAAAGAATCCAAAAATGTGAAGATAATGTAAGGAGCCTCTGGGACAGCTTCAAGCGTACCAACATCAGAATTGTGGGGGTGCCAGAAGAAGAGAGAGAGAGCAAGATACTGAAAACCTGTTTAAAGAAATAATGACTGAAAACTTCCCACATCTGGTAAAAGAAATAGACTTACAAGTCGAGGAAGCACACAGAACCCCAAAGAAAAGGAACCCAAAGAGGACTACACCAAGACACATCATAATTAAAATGCCAAGAGCAAAAGAGAAAGAGAGAATATTAAAAGCAGCAAGAGAAAAACAGTTTATTACCTACAAGGGAGCACCCATACGACTGTCAGCTGATTTCTCAACAGAAACGATGCAGGCCAGACGGGAGTGGCAAGAAATATTCAACGTGATGAACAACAAGAACCTACAACCAAGAATAATCTATCCAGCAAAGCTATCATTCAGAATTGAAGGGCAGATAAAGACCTTCACAGAGAAGAAAAAGCTAAAGGAGTTCATCAACTCCAAACCAGTATTATATGAAATGCTGAAAGGTACCCTTTTAGAAGAGGAAGAAGAAAAAGGTAAAAGACAAAAAATTATGAACAACAAATACACATCTATCAACAAGTGAATCTAAAAATTAAGTGAATTAAAAATCTGATCAACAGAATAAACTGGTGAATATAATAGAATCAGGAGCACAGAAAGGGAGTAGACTGATAATTCTCAGGAGGACAAAAATCATAAAGCATCAAACAGACTGTGAAATTATAACAGAAAGATTAAAGTTAGGTGAGTTAAATAAGTGATCAATCAAAGGACTTGTATGCATGCTTATAAACATA
>JAAGEH010000012.1:4050957-4069409 GCA_011751065.1 Lasiurus cinereus
AATCCAAAGAGGACCACACCAAGACACATCATAATTAAAATACCAAGAGCAAAAGACAAAGAGAGAATATTAAAAGCAGCAAGAGAAAAACAGTTCATTACCTACAAGGGAGCACCCATAAGACTGTCAGCTGATTTCTCAACAGAAACGATGCAGGCCAGACAGGAATGGCAAGAAATATTCAACGTGATGAATAGCAAGAACCTACAACCAAGAATAATCTATCCAGCAAAGCTATCATTCAGAATTGAAGGGCAGATAAAGAGCTTCACAGAGAAGAAAAAGCTAAAGGAGTTCATCAACTCCAAACCAGTATTATATGAAATGCTGAAAGGTACTCTTTAAGAAGAGGAAGAAGAAAAAGATTAAAGTCAAAAAATTATGAACAACAAATCCGTATCTATCAATAAGTGTATCTAAAAATTAAGTGAATTAAAAATTTGATCAACAGAATAAACTGATGAATATACTAGAATCAGGAGCATTGAAAGGGAGTGGACTGATAATTCTCAGGGGGAAAGGGGTGAGGAGTATACAGGGAGAGACTGGACAAAAATCATACACCTATGGATGAGGTCAACAGGAGGGAGGGAAGAGTGGGAGCTGGGTGGCGGGGTGCTATGGAGGGGAAAAAAGAAAAACAAATGTAATAATCTGAATAATAAAGATTTAATTTAAAAAAAAGATTAATGGACATATAAAATATAGAACTTTACAAAAAATAGAATATCATTCAACCATAAAAAGAATGACATTCTGATATGTTACAGGAATTAACCTTGAAGATATTATGTTAAGGAAAATAAATCAGACACAAAGGACAAATATGGTATGATTTCACTTTTATCAAATACTGAGAATAGGCAAATCACAGAAAAAATGTGAGTTAGATAATTTCTTGGAGAGACGTATAGAGAATAACTGCTTAGTGGGTACAGAGATTTTGTTTGGGGTGTTAAATTTTTTGGAAAATAATAATAGTGGTGATTATATAACATTGTGAATGTAATTAATGCCACTTAAGAGTGGTTAAGCACTAGCCAGTTTTGCTCGTGGTTAGAGTGTCAGCCATGGACTGAAGGGTTGTGAATTTAATTCTTGTCAAGGCACTTACCTCAGTTGCAAGCTGGAATCCTGATCCCAGGTCTGGTATAAGGAAGGCAACCAATCCATGTGTCTCTCTAACATTGATGTCTCTCTTTCTCTCTCTCTCTCCATCCCTTATGCTCTAAAAATCAATGCAAAAATTATACTCCAGGTGAGGATTAACAGCAACAAAAAAATGGCACTTTTAAAAAATATCTATTTTACCACAAAAAAATAAATAATATTGAGGACTTTTTCTTTTACTCATGAATTAACTCAATAAGTAATTAATAAATATCTATACTATGTTCTGAACATTGTTCTAGGTGTGGATGACACAATGATGAGCAAAACATAAGACATCATTGGCAACAGAAAAATAAAAATAAACTTTTTTATGGTGTAAATGTCTAGCATAATTAAAAAAAAATCTGTAAAATGACCTTAGACTTAAGGCTTTTGCGCTATCCTTAAGTAGTTTTTCCTTTTGCATAGTTTTAAATAAACATTCTATGAAAAAGCTCTCAATAAATGTTAAATATGGTGACAAGACCATATAATACCTATTTTCTTTATTGGCTGAATAGAATGATTTAAAAGGAGAGGATATATTGGATATGATACTTATTCTAAAAGAAATTCCAATGTAATGAGTAAGAAAATCATGTCTTTATCACCTATAAGGTTATCCAATTAAAATGTGTAAGCATGTACAAGTACATATATTTACTATCTAGATATATGTACTTTATTTTTTTTAATTTAACAAATATTTATTGCTTAGATTATTATAATTGTTCCTCTTTCTCCCCCAGCCCATAGCTCCTCTCCACCCGGTTCCCAACCCACCCTCTGCCCTTAACTCTCTCCTATTGTCCTCATCCATAGGTGTATGATTTTTGTCCAATCCCTTCCCTCACCACCCACATTCCTTTCCCCCTGCCCCCCGAGAATTGTCAGTCCACTCCCATTCTATGCCCCTGATTCTATTATATTCACCAGTTTATTTTTTATTAGATTTTTCATTGATTTTTAGATTCATTTGTTGATATGTATTTGTTGTTCATAATTTTTATCTTTACCTGTTTCTTCCTTTTCTTAAAGAATACCTTTCAGCATTTCATATAATACTGGTTTGGCAGTGATGAATTCCTTTAGCTTTTTCTTATCTGTGTAGCTCTTTATCTGACCTTCAATTCTGAATGATCGCTTTGCTGGGTAGAGTAATCTTGGCTGTAGGTTCTTGCTATTCATCACTGAATATTTCTTGCCACTCCTGTCTGGTCTGCATAGTTTCTGTTGAGAAATCAGCTGACGATAGTATGGGTGCACCCTTGAAGGTAACTAACTGTTTTTCTCTTGCTGCTTTTAATATTCTCTCTCTGTGTTTTGCCCTTGGCATTTTAATTATGATGTATCTTAGTGTGGTCCTCTTTGGATTATTTTGTTTGGGGTTCTGTGCACTTCCTGGACTTGTACTGTATTTCTATTTCTTTCACCAGATAGGAGAAGTTTTCGGTCATTATTTCTTCAAATAGGTTTTCAGTATCTTGTTCTCTCTCTCCTTCTGGCAACCCCAAAATTCGGATATTGATATGCTTGAGGTTGTCCCACAGGCTCCTTACACTATCTTCACATTTTTTGATTCTTTTTTCTTTTTGCTTTTCCAGTTGAGTGTTTTTTGCTTCTTTGTATTTCAAATCTTTGACTTTATTCTTTCCTTCCTCAAGTATGCTGTTAGATCTCTGTATAATATTTTTTTTTATTTCAGTCAGTGTATGCTTAATTTCTAGTTGGTCCCTTTTCATATCCTTGAGGGTCTTGCTAAATTTATCAGCCTTTACTAGGAAATTCTTGAAAAAACTTATAACTGTGGTTTTGAACTCTATATCCAGTCATTTGCTTTCCTCCATTTCTTTCATTTGTGATCTTCTTTGTCTCCACATTTTTGCTGCTTCCCTGACTGGTAGAGTAGCTTTGTGTTCTAGGTGTCCTGTAGGGCCCAGAGGCTCAGCCTCCCTATAGGGCCCAGTGGCTCAGCCTCCCCAGTTACCTGAGATACACTGGGGAGGCTGAGCCACTGGTCACTATAGGATTCTTGGTGCACCCCTTTGTGGACTGTGCGCATAGCCTTGTTGTAGTTAAGTCTTGATTTGTTGGTATCACTGGGAGCAATTGACCTCCAGGCCAATTGGCTGTGAGGATCAGCTGTGTCTATGCTGAGAGGACTTCTGTGCTAGAGACACCCTTGAGATAAGACTGGCAAAATTGCAAAAGCCTCTGCTGCTCAGCTTGGATGGAGCAGAATCTCAGGGTGGAGCAGACAGCATTGGCCTCCCATCAGCCCTGGGTTTCAGTGCCCTTTGGTAATTGGTAATCACTGCAAGCACTTCTGAGAGAAAGCTGCCCTCAATTTTTGCCCACTGCCAGACAGTCCAATCGGGAGCTTTTGGCTCCCTCCTGCTTGAGAAAGCCAGCTATGCCCTCAGCAGTCAGTTCTCTCCACACTCACACCTCCGGACTTCTGCCTTCCACACCTTCCCTGATTCTCAGTGTGCTTTCTCTTTTCCTGACAGTCCAGATTCCACTGAATGAGTCTGGGTTCCCAGAGCCTTGCCTGGAACTGGAGTTCAGTGCAGTTGGGAGTCTCTGTCTCCCTTCTGCTTAAGAAAGCCAGCCATGCACTCAGCCACCAGTCCTGTCTGTGCTCATGTCTCCCTACCTCAGGTCCTCTGATTCTCTGTGAGCCCCTCTCTTTCCTTCTAGTTGTAGAATTTCCACTCAGCCAGCTTTCCTGTGGTTCTGGATGATGTCCATTTTGTCTTTTATTTGTAGATTTGAAATTGTTGTGTGAGGCTTCAGTTTAGGTGTTTACCTATGCTGCCATTTTAGTTTCTCTCTAGATATATGTACTTTAAATGCTAAGGAGAAAGATGGAGTGAGTAGAACCATCCTATATAATTAAAGCCTAATATGCAAAAGACCAAATAGCAAAACAACTGAATAACCAATCAACCAGTTGCTGTGACATGCACTGACCACTAGGGGGCACACATGGGACATGGCAGGTGTTGGCAGTAGGCAGCAGAGTGAGAACATGATGGGTGTCTGCTGTGGCAGGATGGTGGAACAGGTGAGAGGGGGCATCAGACTAAGGTGGACACCAGTCGCTATCATTGGAGTGAGCTTCTGGTTGTTACTGAAAATTCTTTGCTCCCATGTACCACAGTTCTGCCTCATGCTTGCACCTGCTGCTGGTGCCAGAGGTGTTACTCACACCCACTACTGGCACCTGGCACCGACCCTGATCACTCAGCATCGTCAATGGTGTGAACTGCAACTCCTGGCCCTATTGCCCATGAGGGCTTCTCCACATCCTCCTGCTCTTGAGGGGTGATCCAGGCAGCAACCACCTCTCAATACCCACTGATGGCGTCAGTCCCACTCACACCTACTGCTGGGGTGGGCCTTAATTGCTCAGTGCCATCAGCAAGTGCGAGCAAAGCCAGCACTGTCAGCACGTGGGAGCAGTGGTGCCAGGAGTGGGGCTACCAGCAGAGAGGAGACCAAGGCCATGGTGGGAGGGACCAGGTAGGGGCACAGCAGATGGGCCGAGACCTACCTCTGTGCCTACTGCAGCCTCACAGCCCACAGTTCCTTTCAAGGTGCACAAATTCGTGCACTGGGCCCCTCGTATAATAATAAACCAGAGAAGCTTCATGAGAAAAAAAAAAGGAGTTTGAAATAACTGGGAAGACATGAAGTAATAGTAATGATCCTGTATTTTGATAGAGGTGGTAATTACATCAATCTAATAAAATTGCATTGATCTCTAGATGCACACATGAATGAATTTCAAAAAATTGGAAGCTGAATAATGTCTTCGGTCTAGTTAACAGTATCTTACCAATATCAATTTCTTGGTTTTGATACTGTATCATATTTATATAAGATAGCATTATTTGAGGAGTACTATTATTTTTAAAATTTCTTGTGAATCTACAATCATTTAAACAATAAAACCACAGAAAACATGATCATGAGGAAATGTGTAATTGAAGGTGGATAAAGTTACTCATTATATGATAGCTAGTAAAAATAAAGTATGTTGAAATATACATAGGACAAAGAAAAAAATTTATTGAAAAAAAGAGAATATACATTCTCTTGTCCTACTAATATATATAATAGTTGTAGGAATGTGAAATATACAGGGTGTCCCAAAAATATCTATACACATTGTAACAGCTGATAGCTCAATTTTGAAAATGGAATGTATTTTACTAAACATTGCTTATATGCCAGGCTGGAGTGGCTCTGTGGTTGAGCATAGACCTATGAATCAGGAGGTCAAGGTTTGATTCTAGGTCAGGGCACATGCCTTGGTTGCAGGTTCAATCCCTAGTATGGGGTGTGTAGGAGGCAGCCAATCAATGATTCTGTCTCATCATTGATGTTTATATATCACTCTCTTCCCTTCTTCTCTGAAATCAATAAATATATATTTTTGAAAAATTATTCAAAATGTACGTATATATTTTAGAACACCCCATATAAACATTGTGTATACTATTTTTCAAAATTGTTATAATGTACCCAAAGAATTTATATAATATAAATGTAGAAAAATAAAATTGAGGGGAAACAAACCAAAATAGCTGGGAAGAAGTAAAGGGGAGGATGTTATGGCCAAGTATAGAAAAGGCTTTTAGGTCAAGGAGATGGTCTGTCAGCAATGCAGGGAAATCTAAATCTTTAGAATATGCTACATTCCTTCTTTACCACAGAAACTATAGCACTCTTTAGGACTAACCTACAAGTATCCAACGCTTACTGATTTCTTTTTGTCCCAATTTTAGTAGAATTATGAGAATTCAGATATTAGGACTGTCATTTCTCATTTTTATATTAAACCTTGTCTCACACATGAACTCAGAACTACTGTTCATCCATCATTTTCCTTCTCTGTTTATACTTTGGGTTGAATATGAACTAATTTTTATACAAGAATGAAAGTGTTAGATCACATACATTATAGGTTGCTTAGAAAAATATTTTATAACATAAAAGTGACTGACTCAAAATTTATTATACCTCCTAACTTCTCCAGTTGAAGTAAAAGAAATGAACAATAGAAGATCTCATGTAAATGATAAAAATTAATTTTATGCTTTTTACATCTTTGATTAAATTTTCATAGAGGAATGCTGTATTTAATAAATAGCTGAGTCTACCCTCCTATTAGATTTGTTCAGTAAGCATTTTTCTGATTTTTTAGTACTTATAACATCTTTTTTTCCCTCCAAAATATCTATATTTTCTTGGAAAATGTCTAATAATTTAAAATCATTATTATGACCCAAGTTGAAAATGATATTTATTCATCACTACATTTTCATACTTCAGCTTAATTTTATTTATACATAGGAATGTTACAAACTTTATGGCAATAGAGATGATACAATCATTGCAACTTCAAATTTTTAAATGCCCATTTTATTCCTTTAACTTCGATATAATATTATACTGCAGATGAGAGTTGGGGTCAGGCATCTTCCAGAGAAAAAGGCAGGAATTTGTTAGATATTCAGGAATGAAACTTTATCTTCATTCCTTCTAAAAATAGAGGCATGCCTATGAAGGCAAAACCACAAAACACTCAATACTATTCACAAGTTAGAAACTTCTTATTAACTTCAATTCTGTCCTACTAATACACTACAATATTTTATACTAAAAACTAGAGGCCTGATACACAAAATCCGTGCACAGGATGGGGATGGGGTCCCTCAGCCTGGCCTGTACCCTCTCCAATCCGGTACCCTTAAACCAGCAGCTGGACATCCCTCCTGCAATCCTAGACCACTGGCTCCTAACCGCTTACCTGCCTGTTTGCCTGATCACCCCTGACCCATCTGCCTCCTGCCTGATTGCCCCTAAGGACATTTGCCTGCCTGCCTGATGCTCCTAACTGCCTCTGCCTGCTGGCCTAATCACCCCTACCACTCTCCCCTGCTGGCCTGATTGCCCCTAACCACCCTCCCCTGCCAGCCTGATTGCCCCTAACAGCTCTTCCCTGCCAGCCTAATTGTCCCTAACTGCCTCTGCCTCAGCCCCACCATCGTGGCTTTGTCTGGAAGGACATTGGAAGATGTCCAGTCTATCCGGTCTAATTAGCATATTACTCTATTTTTAGTATAGATACTCTCAAGTAAAGTATTGTTTCATGCATAGCCTAGAAATGGGTAATTCCCCACATAACCAAAGAAGCCCAAATAAATATAATCTGGTTACTTAATTTCTGATGTGTGTCCAACGATTCTGGTCACTGGTCTGAGCACATAACAGGTTCACTTGTCTCCGATCTTTCTTCAGACTGTTTCCTAAGACTGAACCTCCTTCTCTACTAATATTGATAGAATGCCTATTAGCTGTAAGGGGAATGTCTTTATACAATCTCAGTAAAACCTTCTACGAAATCTTATTCTTGGTTTACAGTATCAATGTTTGAAACCATACATGAAAACATATATAGAATTTAATTACATTCCATTTAAAATACTATGCCATAGTTTTTTTTTATTTATTGATTTCAAATTGAGCTACATAATGGGCAACTTTGTAGATGAACATTAGACTCATTAAGAAATAGAAAAATATATAATAAATCTTTAGTAATCATCATAATGCTAAAAAAGTCACAAAATAATTACATAATTAAAAGTGATATAACTTCTTCGTGATAAATAGGATTTACTTCCAAAGATGCTTTAAAAATAATCTAGTCATCCCTAGTTTTCTTACACTCATAATCTTCTTATTATATACTCCCAAAATCTTTTCACTACATGAGTGAATAATCCTTTGTAGACCATCATATTTGTCTTATCTGTGTCTTTGTACTTCAATGTTAGATTTATTATAATTAGATAAAAAGTATGACTTTCTGCTTCATACCATCTGACTAAACTATATCATATTAAAGAAAAATGAAAAATTTAAATGTTCAAAGGCCAAATCATTTGAAAAAGAAAGAGTGCTCTTCAGTTGTGGTTCATTATTAAGTGCTGGGTTATGGCCTTGATCACATCAGTGAAGTCACTAAAATCCTTTTTTAAGTATATAAAGTATTTAGAAAAGAAGAAAGGCAAACAAAACCACAAAATAATTCATGTTAATAACTTCATACACAGATCCTAGGGAGATTGCAAGGCTGACTTCTGCTTTATGTCACTTATCCATGTTTGGGTTTTTAATGAGACTAAAAATTTATTAAGCTTACATTTGCTTAATCAGTGCTTCAAGTCAGCAAGTACTTAAATACTGAGAGACATTATTTTTTAACATAAAAGTTTCTCAACTTATAAAACATTTTCTATTGACAGATAAGGCATAGAAAAATGCTAATGACATCTGCTAAGCTTTACTTATGAAAACTTAAAGAAATCCTATGGGATAACATCACTCCATTTTTCTTAGAGTATCTCTGATGGAGACTTCCTAAAAAAGTCTGGAAATAATTAGAAACTATTATGGTACCTAGAAAAGTTTACTTGAAAACTAAATCTGCTATTCATCAAAGAACACAACACAATCAGAACACAATATAAAGTAAGGTACACATATAGGATAATCCTGATTTTAAAAACTTAAAACAAGTTTAGAGAATATAGCATTAGACCAGTGATATACTGAAGAACTCTGTAGAAAACATATTTAAATTATTAAACACTGATTTTTTTTCAAAATAATATCTATTTTATTTTTTTACTTCAGTTTATTTTACAAATGACAGAAAATCATTTTTCAAAAGGTGCTAAGTGCAACTTCAATGTAAATTAAAAGAGAATAAGAATAGTCAATTATTATTTACTTTTGTGTCATAAATATTACATGGAAAAGCAAAGTATCCAAAACATGGTAAAAAATGTTTTGGGTATTTCTGAAAAAATAAATGCAATATAATGCTAATGCTAATGGCTTCTTAAAATATAAAGTATGTTTTCTATAGAGACCAAAAATTCCACGGTGCCGGGGGGAGGGGGAGGTAGACTGGATGGCATGTCCTTTGGAGCTAAAAAGGCTATCCACATGAACTGAATTATTCTTGGCAAGTACCTTTAGACACTTGTAATGTGATCTCATATAAATTCAGACCATATTTTGCATGCAAACCACTGGTAATAGTAAGTTTAATCAGGAGCTCAGATAAGAAGGAAAGAAAACTAATATCCTTAATAATCATAGTAGTTAACATAAAATTTCCCCAATGAAAAACACAAAAAATAAAAGCATTTAATGTGTTGTAGCAAATAAAAGACGAATAAGGGTTGCAAGAAATGCTACATTTTCCTTTCCTTTTTCAACTTTAGCTACCCATTCTCAACAAAATTTTATTCTTCAGTGGTTTATAAATTTGGAAAAAAGTAAAGCACATTTTAAGCAAATAAATATACTGGAATATTCCATTAGCATTAAAAGCTTATTTTAACCAAGAATTAAATCACAGTGTGGGTAACATCTTAGCTATAATTCCCACTCAATATATATATATATATATATATATAGTATTCATTCATATTTTTAATTATTTTATTAGTAGGAATAACTTCATCATAATAACATGGACATATCAATACTTAAAACAAGTGATTGTAAAATAAAATGTAAGTACAACTCAGAACTCTGCAGCTTAAAAGATTTCTTAGGATTGCCTTCTGCCTTGCCACAAACACAGCCTATAGAACTGTGCTAATTCTACAGGGATCAGCTCCATTGTCTAAGAGATGCATTAGGCCTGTAGAAGAGAACCCATCTTTAGAGAGTGCTATGCCAAGCAATCTCCCTCAGTAGCATTAACTATATTTATTTCTCATCATCAGAAGTCTGCTACTTGCTATGGGATGCCCTGCTAATGGGTAAAACTAGAATATAAATCATGTTGAATTTGACTAGTAAAGAACAATGATAGATTATTTTTAGAAACTTTTAAGATATCCATTTTCTTGTGACCTTAAAACCAATGTTTTATATACATCCATGGAACAATTAATGACCTACAATGATGGTTGATGGTTTTATAAGATAATTTCAAAGTAGAATATTACCTCCTTCCACCTGAATTTTAAAAAGAGAAATTACTCATCTGTTTCTTTAAAAATATTTTGTGAAAAGCAATCTTTCAGCTAAGGAGAAAATAATACGGTTGGAGCTTTTTAAAACAAACAAATATACATACATTTCTAAGTCACTTCCATAGGTATATCTAATCAATTAACCACTTAAAATATTTAAATGTACTTTGAATTATTTTTAAAATTAACTTAGAAATCAAACTGAGAAACATGCTTATAATTGCTTTGCTGAAACACTGAAAGAAAGTGCACTGCATAGAGAGCTTGAATTTCTCACTCTTCCTTTCAATCAATATCTGAGGCAAAGTTTCATCTCTAGGGCCTTTAATGGCAGGAATTCCTGGAGCCAGTAAATGAGTAATGTTAAACCTATGATTAGATGATGAGGCCATCAAAAACACTAGACCAATGCTACACTCATCTTTATTTCTCTGACTGCAGTGAAAACCAGAGCTAAGGAAAAAGGAATTTAAAGCTATTTTTTCATAAAAGCATTTTTTTTTAATGTGCATCAAGATCCTAAAAGGTCCAGATAGATCTCCTAGAATGTCTCTTGAACTCAGGACTTGGGTATTAGGTAACAATTTTCAAATTTCTTGAAGATGAACTCCTGCTGGGATGTTATTTTCTTTAAGGTCTTATTAAAATTCTTGCTGGCTGAAAAGGGAGAAATGGACCTAATGTCTTCCCTAAGAACATATTCTTGAAGAAAGTAAACCTGGAGACTGGAAATCAATTGGTAAGTTGTTGGTTTATTTTTGCTGATGTTTTACAGGATCTACTGAAGCCATATTGTTTTTTTATTTTTGAGTTAGCTTTTAGGCAAACCTCAGGTCAGTAACCAGAAACTGTTTAAATGTATTTTTCTTTCTGTTGAGGAAACTAGGAATAATTGTAGTAATACTTACTATAAAACATAAGTAACCTCTTTTCTCATTCTCATATTACAAAGTATTTATACTTAAATAAAAATCAGCATCACAAATATATTTGAAAGAGCTGGTGAGAAGAAAGACCATTAGGTACTCAATTTAGTTATCAGAAAAATGTAAGACATACATGCTTAATTTTATTATAATTGCTAGGAAGAAATAATATCCAACAATTATTATTATATTTTTAATATGATTACTAAAGAAAAGGATAAGTAGATTTGTAGAATTTATACTGAACTATACAAATTCCATTTAAAAAAAGAAAACAGAAAGGTATCATATCACAAAGACAACTCACTGACGAGCTGTATTTATACTTTGGCTAGTGCATTAAAAAAACACTTAATTTTCATTATCTCTAATCTAACAGAGAAGAAATCATGTAATTAATAATAAAAATTAAAATGATAAATTCTACTGTATCATCTTTAAAAGATGGGATATAAAAATATAAATAACAAATTTTTATATATATATACAGAGATAAGAAGACAGGGAACAATACCAGGATAGGAAGGGGGGGGGGAAGAATAAGAAAGCTACAGAAAGTAGAAGAAGGGGGAGGGAGACTAAATCAATATTTACATGGGTAAGATCATCTATAACAGCGGTTCTCAACCTGTGGGTCGCGACCCCTTTGGGGGGTCGCCTAAGACCATCGGAAAATGCAGATATTTACATCACGATGCATAACAGTAGCAAAATTTCATGGTTGGGGGTCACCACCACATGAGGAACTGTATGCAAGGGTCGCGGCCTTAGGAAGGTTGAGAACCACTGATCTATATCTCGATATAAATTATTTTATTCATCTATGGGATGATAGATGAAAATTTAAAATATATAAACATATACATATATATGCATCATCATTCTACTGTTAGAGACATAAAAAAAAAAATCAAGTGAATGAGATTTCGTACCTGAGAACAAAGCAGCATAACAAGCTCAACCACAGAAGTACTGGACTTCATACAAACAAGGCCTATAATAAAGGATTAAAAGAAAATGAAATTACAATGGTAGACACATTATCATTCCAAGTTAACTCATGACATAGTTTTAACTTCAGAATTTCTAAAATAACATAAATGGACACATTTACTAATATATATACGTTATTGAATTTATTAGGGTGACATTGGTTAATAAAAGTACTTAGGTTTCAGGTATACAATTTTATAACACATCATTTGTATATTGTATTGTGTGTTTATCACCCAAATTAAGTCTCCTTCCTTCACCACTTATCTTGTCTTTACCATTGATATGTTTTATAGCATTAATTTTTAAATATTCAGGTATTCAAGATTTGAAAAATACTAAAAATTGATTTCATGTTTGAGTTATTTATTTGGTCAAGGCATTTCTTATATATAAATAAGGTGGAAGTAGTTATCAAAATTGATGAGGTAGTTAAACCTACTTTCATTACAATGACAGTTGTTATGTGATTCTTTCCTGAAGCACAGAAAATAATCATTGAATATCTACCTAAATTTTCTTCCAAAAGGAAAATTAAAATAATTTGCAAATAGGTAATTTTGCATTGGTTGTCAGTTGTTAAATGATTTTAAATATATGGAAAATAGAATTTCACACAATTAACGTATTACACAACACACAAAATCTTCCAATGTTCTGCTTCCAAAGTCTCTGAACAGATATTAGGGGGAAAAAAGAATTAAATATTTACGAAATAATGGCTACTATTCATTGATCACTTACTATGTGTGGGGCACTATGTGTTAAGTGCCTTAGGTGCATAGTCTTTTAATTTTCACTTAAAATCTGTTATATACTATTTTTATTCTCATTCTTTAGGCAAGAAAATATTATTCCTATAAACATTAAGCAATCATCCATACTTTTTCCAATAATAATTATAACTGCTATAACATGTAACAAAGCAGATCATGATTGCTACTTTTTAAAAGTGTCAACATAGAGGAAGATTAACCAAGAAGTAATAAACTCTGAATGAGAATATACAAATACTAATGTTTGCTAACTTACAGTATACCTTTAAAAGTTTGTCACTGTCTTTTTTAAGTTGTTACATTTTTTTCTTTTTTATATGAGGACAAATGTAATCATTAAAAGCTTTTTACAGTAAGAAATGCCATGGTCTTACATTAGTGGTCACGAATGGAGACTTGAAGCAAAACCAGTAATTTTTGTCTTCTTAAGGTGATTTCAACTGCTTTCTAGACATTAGTATGTGTATTTGTTGTAGGGCGTGATAAGTACCCTTTTGTGCCCACTCTGCTAATGACCCTACCCTTATTGTACAGATAGAACAAGTTGTAAAAAGGCACTAGCATTCCATCTTATCATATCTTTAGGCAGACAGTTAACTAATGAAATAAGAGGCAGATGTGAGAAGCTCCTTTAAGAGACAATTGGTCTGATCAGAAATTCTCATGCTTGGGAGCTAGAGAGTCAGAAATAAGCTAATTGGGACATTTATTATCTATTGGCGACTCAACTATTTGAAATTCTGACACAGGAAAACTAAGTAAAAGGCCAAAGATCATAATTAAGATATGTACTCCATATGAATTTAGATTTAAACTGAAATGCTATATAGAGGATGATTAGACTACAAGGCTATTTGAAGTGGCTACATAATCATTCACCATATATTATGTGCATTAAGAATTTTTAAATACATAACAACTTGAAGTAAAAATTAGGAAAAACATTCGGGTACATTCATTTCTCACAGACTAATGTTTAAAATGAGAAGTCAAAATAAAACCTCCATGTAACAAAAAAAAATAATTTTTACAAGTGCTATCATTAGAAAAATATAAACAAATGCTCAATCAATACTTTGTCCCAAGAAAATGACAACAAATGGATAGAAAATGACAACAAATTGCAGATTATAAATAGTACTCTCAGTATTTTGAAAAAAGCCACTGTGATTCCAACTCGACAGACACACCTTTATAAAACACTAACCTTGACAAAGAGAACACAGTATAGACAATTTTGGAAGACTTACCAACCTTTAAAAATTATATAATCACTTTGGTTGCAACTATTTCTAAGTGTTAACAAAAGTATTATTAAAATAAACAGGTAAACGTCAATTTTTTTTTAGTGATACTGAAAATAAAGCAGTCTGATAACACTCTGTCTTTGTAGTTTCTAAATAAAAACACACACCCATATTTAAAATTTTAAGATGTAATTATAAAAATGGTTTTGTATAACTTTAGTCATAAGCTCAAATTGCCAAATTTCCTAATGATGCTATAAATAACTCTGGCTATAAATGGATAAAGCATCCTATCTAAAAGAGTAATATGCAAATTGACCATACCTCCACTACACCCACAAGCCATGCCCACCAGCCAATCAGAGCAAGTATGCAAATTAACCCAACCAAGATGGCTGTGGCCACAGAGAGAACAGGAAAGAGGCTTGGGTTGCACCTGGCGATCAAGGAAGCCAAGCTTTCCACACAGTCTGTTGGACCCAGGCCTCCACTTAAGGCAACAAAGTTTCAATGGCTGTGTGAGCAGAAGGCTTGGCTCTGCTCCAGTGTACAAAGTTTCCATTGTAGAAGATAAATAAATCCCAGATACCACGGCCTCTGGTTGGGTAGCCGGGGGGCATGGCCAGCCTGCAAACCACCACAGGCCCCTCATCCAGGCCACCCCACACCCAAAGGGAACACCCACCCTGACCCAGGACACCATTCAGTTCAAACCAGCTGGCCCCCACACATGCACCAGGCCTCTATCCTATCTAATAAAGAGTAATATGCAGATTGACCATCACTCCAACACATGACTGCCCCATGTGGTCAAAAAATCCTGTCCATGGGGTAACAAGATGGCCCCCACAAGATGGACAGCAGGGGAGGAAAGCTGGCAGGGACCAAGCCTTCAAGGGAGGGTAGTTGTGGGTGATCAGGCCAGCAGGGCAGGGCAGATGAGAGGGACCAGGCCTGCAAGGGAGGGCAGTTGGGGGTGAGCAGGTCAGCAGAGGAGAGAAGTTGGGTTGACCAGGCCTGTAGGGAAGGGAAATTGTGGGGGACCAAGGCATGCTGGGCAGGGCAGTTAGGGGTGACCAGGCCCATTGCGGAGGGCAGTTAGGGGCAAACAGGCTGGCAGGGGAGCAGTTAGGCATCAATCAGGCTGGCAGCAGAGTGGTTAGGGGGTGATTAGGCTGGCAGCCAGAAGCAGTTCGGGGCAATCAGGAAGGCAGGCAGGTGAGCACTTCCCTGTGCACGAATTTCATGAACAGGGTCTCTATCATATCTTGTAAATGTGTGTCTTAAACAGGATGAGTTTTTCCTTTTTTGGCTCTGGCAAGGATTTTCATAATCAAATTCACTTCTTTGATATTTCCTCATCTGTGCAAAGTATGGGTGATCAGGCCTGCAGGGAAGGGCAGATGAATAAGACACATCTATACCTTCCACGTGTTCCATACATTAATCCAATCTCTAGATTATCCAACATTTACATTGAGCTTTATTATTTACAATCACTTCTATATACTGTACTATCTCATTCAATTTTCTTAACAACTCTGAATTATGGTTACCTTATGTGACAGATAAAAAATGAAAACACTCAGTTACTAGCCCAAGATTTTTTACTGCATAAGTGGTGGAACTGGGACTTGAATTCATCTAACTTGGGCATTCATATCATGTTTGCTGTAGAGTTACATAAATTAGTTGACAATAATAGGATGGAGATGTGTGATTAAGAAAGGTCATAATGCTTAATTTCAATTTGGATGACTTTGACAGTTTTCTTGGAAAAAATAGCATATGTTGGTCAGACATGGGGACAATAAGCACTACCATAAGCAAGAAGTACAGAAGGAGCAGGGAGGAAAAAAATTTTTTTTGAAAGGCTTTATTCCTTGGGAGGTGGATGATTTAGAGTTTAGGGGATATTTAAAAGTGGGACTAGAGGGCTAGCCTACAATTCAAAGATGGATAAAGATTGAAATAAAATTATAAATGTTTGTGAAAGTTAAAAGGAAGACTTGAGAGCAAGTTATAAAATGGGGAAATGGTCTTGTGGTTCAGTTATAGCATTACTATTCCATGATGACTTTTCCTGCCTTCAATTAAAAAGTGTCTCCAAAGGAGTTGTACATATGTGCTTATACAGCAAAATCTAGAAATATTGGCCAATTAATAGAACATTTTCATCAGCAAATATACATTCACCAGCATAAATATTTTGATTAGAACTACTAATTCAATATTGTATACTGTACCAAGTTACCAGTATAAAGTGAATACCTGGAGTGTAGATAATAAACATGTATATATGGAAGATATTTCATATCTAGTGAGACAAACTGGGTAGTATGAACTTTTGAGCATGTTATGAACTACTTCGTTGAAGGACAAGGTTGGCTAATTGAGTGGCTAACATACCTATATTTGAGATGATTAGTTAGGTAGACAAATTTGAGGTGGTGAAGATCCAAGCAACAAACAAACATTGGCGGAACTGAATAAATGGTTATCCAAAACACTGGCAGTTCTTTCGGGCTCACCTTTACTAGGGTTAAGAAGTCATTCTAATTTTCAGAACTACACTCTCTTGCCATTAAAACAAACAAACAAACAAAAAACCAAACACTTAAGTTGTAAAATGAGTGTAAAGTTAAATTTTGAACTTGGAACACAGCTATCTTTCTTTGATACAAAGAACATTGAAAGGTACAGTGCCATCGTGTAAAACAAAGCTGTCAGACTCTTTTCAGTCAATCTGTAGGTTGACTTTATATACCTTTAGAAGTAGAGGATCAATAAAAGAGCTTTAAAATGGTGTAGAGAAAGTCCATCTCTAATAGGATGTTCCTCAAGGTGGGAGGTGAAAGGCTTTAAGCATTACAGCAACAGCAAGGAATCATATTTGAAGGTGGAATTCATCTTTTAAATAGCAAGGGCCTTCTTCTAAGAGAGAATAGAGAAGACTAGTAGACATCCATGTCTAGGGTGTTGCTCTGAGTGCATTCTCAATAACAACCAATTAAATGAATAAATCTAGAAACCATCATTCAAAGAGTAACAATGTAGTTGATAGGTTAAAAATATAAGATTTTTGAGGAAAAATAAGTATATTTTTTAAAGAAGAGCCCAAGTGATTTGAAAATCATTTATTGAACATGTCTATTGGGATAGAAACCATGCCAAGTACTAGGTATAAAGAGAAGTGAGGAAAGTGGGCAGATTATATGAACTAAATCGTTATATACAATCCTAGGAGATACAGAGAGGGTATAAAGTGTTAGAAGAACAGGAAGAGCCAAGAGCAACTCTGGGGAATTTATAAGGAATGTGACATTTTAATTGGATGATGCTGAGCTTTTCTGAATAAAAGAAGGAAAGAAGGAAAAGGCAACTGAGGTGAAAGAAAAATGTTAGAGGTATAAAGAAACCTGAGATAACTAGTAAAATCAAGTTGGAATGTTATATCGGGGAATACAGATGTGAAAGAGAGTGAGCTTAAATGAAGACAGAGAGCTAGACAGAAGCAGAGCCATAATTGGCATATTTTTTCCTATTGGCAACAGAAAACCAGTGAAGATTTCAAGCAGGGGGTAGATAGAATCTAGTCCATTTTAGAAAGATCTCTTTCTCTAAGTGCTATAGGAAGAAACCTGAACTGCAAAGTCAAGTTAAGATAATGAAGGCCTGAGCTGAAGGTAGTGGCAATCCAGATTTGAACACATTTTACCTTGAGACTATAAAATATTTTTGACAAAATATGAGGTTAAAGGGTAGTAGAGTAAAGGAGCAATTGAAGTGTGAGTGATGATACTTTTAACTGAGATAAGGAAACAAATGAAGGAGCAGATTGGCAGAAAGAAAGTGCTGAGTTTAAATATGATCAAAATCAGAAATATAGATAGGCAAAAACTTAATTTTGAGATTATGATTTATTCTTTTTAAATATTATTTATTGTTTAAAGTATTACATATATTTCCTTTTTCCTCCATTGACCTCTCCCTGGCCACACCAGCTCCCTGCATATGCATGCCCTCACCCCTCTACTGACTGTGTCCACGGGTTATCCTTATATGCATATGTACAAGTCCTTTGGCTAATCTCTTACCCTCCTCTGCCTTCCTCTGCAGTTTAATGGTGAATTCCAGCAATTGGCAAACTCTTTAATCAACAGAGCAGTAAATCGTGTTTTCGGGAGCCGCAGTTTGTGGACCACTGTTCTCTTCAATATTTCTCTGTCTTTGAATCTATTTATTTATTTATTTATTTATTTATTTATTTATTTATTTATTTATTTATTT
>JAAGEH010000012.1:4069419-4166708 GCA_011751065.1 Lasiurus cinereus
TTTATTTATTTATTTATTTATTTATTTATTTATTTATTTATTTATTTGTGTGTGTGTTACATGTATATATTTCTTCCTTTGCCCCACACCCCTACCAGGCATACCCCAATCCTCCAGTGTCTTTTGTTCATTGGTTATGCTTACATGCATGCATACAAGTCCTTTCATTGATCTCTTATCTTCCCCACCTCCCCTTAACCTTCCTGCTGTAATTTGACAGTCTGTTTGATGCTTTACTGTCTCTGTATCTATCCGTTTGTTCATCAGTTTATAATGTTCTTTATTATCCACAAATGAGTGAGATCATGTGATGTTTCTCCTTCAGTGACTGGCTTATTTCACTTAGCATAAGGCTGTCCAGTTCCATCCAGGTTGCTGCAAATGGTAAGAATTCCTTCCTTTTTATTGCAGTATAGAATTCCATTGTGTAGATGTACCATAGTTTTCTGATCCACTCATCTGCTGACAGGCACTTAGTCTGTTTCCAAATTATGGCTATTGGAAATTGTGCTTCTATGAACATAGAGGTGCATAAATCTTTTCTGATTGGTGTTTAAAATTTCTTAGGATATATTCCTAAGAGTGGGATTGCTGGGTCAAATGGGAGTTCCATTTTTAGTTTTTTGAGGAAACTCCATACTGTTCTCCACAGTGGCTGCACCAGTCTGCATTCTCACCAACAGTGCACAAGGATACCCTTTTCTCCTCATCCTCGCGAACACTTGTTTGTTGAATTGATGATGATTGCCATTCTGACATGTGTGAGATGGTATCGCATTGTCGTTTTGATTTGCATCTCTCGGATAATTAGTGACTTTGAACATGTGTTCATGTGTCTCTTGGCCTTCCTTCTGTCATCTTTAGAAAAGATCTATTTAAGTCCATTGCCCATTTTTTTATTGGATCATTTATCTTCCTTTTATTAAGTTGTATAAATTGGCTGTAGATGTTGGAGATTAAACCTTTATCAGTGATAACATTTCCAAATATGTTGTTTCACACATTGGGCTTTCTTGTTGTTTTGTTGATGGTTTCTTTTGCTGTGCAAAAGCTTTTTATTTTGATGTAGTCTCATTTGTTTATTTTTTCTTTAGCTACCATTGAGCTTGGAGCAGTATCAGTGAAGAAGTTCTTTTCGCTTATGACTGAGATTGTGCTGCCTGTGGATTCCTCTAGTATTTTTATGGTTACCCATCTAATGCTTAAGTCCTATATCTATTTTGAGTTTCTTTTTGAATTTGGTATAAGTTGGTGGTCCAGTTTCATTTTTTTGCATGTATCTATCCAATTTTCCCAACACCATTTATTGAAGAGGCTGTCTTGGATTCATTGTATGTTCATGCCTCCTTTGTTAAATATTAATTGAGCATAGTGGTTTGGGTGGATATCTGGATTCTCTATTCTATCCCATTGGTCTATATGTCTGTTCTTGTGCCAGTACCAGGCTGTTTTGAGAACAGTTGCTTTGTAATATAGCTTGAAATATAGCCCACCTACTTTATTCTTCTTGCTCAGGATTGCTGAGGCTATTTGCAGTCTTTTTTTGTTCCAGATGAATCTTTGAAGAGTTCTTTCTAGGACTCTGAAATACGTCACTGGTATTTTAATGGGTAGTGCATTGAATGTATAGATTGCTTTGGGCAGTATGGACATTTTAATGATGTTGATTCTCTCAATCCATGAGCATGGTATGCTCTTCCATCTGTTTACTTCTTCCTCTATCTCTTTTTTTCAGTGTCCTGTAGTTTTCTGCATATAGGTCTTTTACTTCCTTAGTTAGGTTTATTCCTAGGTATCTTATTTTTTTTTGGAATGCTATAGATTTCTTGGAATTAATTTTGTATCTTGCTACATTGCTGAATTCATTTATTAAGTCAATTAGTTTTTGGATGGAGTCCTTCTGGTTTTTTATGTACAGTATCATGTCATCTGCAAATAAGTACAGCTTTACTTCTTCTTTTACAATTTAGATGCCTTTTATTTCTTCTTCTTGTCTAATTTCAATGGTGAATATTTCCAGTACTATGTCGAACAGGAGAGGTGAGAGTGGGTATCCCTGCCTTATTCCTGTTCTTAGGGGAAATGGTTTTAGTTTTTGGCCATTGAATATGATGTTAGCTGTGGGTTTATCATATATGGTTTTTATGATGTTGAGGTATGATACTTCTATTCCCACCTTGCTGAGATTTTTTATCAAGAAAAGGTGTTGGATTTTGTCAAATCCTTTTTCTGCATCAATTGATATGACTATGTGATTTTTCTCTCTCAATTTATGTGATGTATCATGTTTATTGATTTGCAGATATTGTACCATCCTTGCATTCCTGGGATGAATCCTACTTGGTCATGATGTATGATCTTTCTGATTTACTGCTGGATTCAATTTGCTAGATTTTGTTGAGGATTTTGACATCTCTGTTCATGAAAGATATTCACCTATACTTTTCTTTCATTATGTTGTCTTTATCTGGTTTTGGTATTAGGGTGATGCTGGATTCATAGAAGGTGTTTGGAAGTGTTCCTTCTTTTGAATATTTTTGAATAGTCTGAGGAGGATAGGTTTTAATTCTTCCTTGAATGTTTAGTAAAACTCTCCTGGGTAGCCATCTGGTCCCGGGCCTTTGTTTGCTGGAAGCTTTTTGATGACTGCTTTAATTTCTTCCATAGCTATTGGACTATTGAGATGTTTAGATTCTTCCTGATTGAGTTTTGGAAGGTTATATTTTTCTAGGAATATGTCCATTTCTTGCAGGTTGTCCAATTTGTTGGAATAGAGTTGTTCATAGTATTTTGTAACAATCCTTTGTATTTTGGTGGGGTCTGCTGTTATTTCTCCTCTTTCATTTCTGATTTTGTTTATTTGGGTCTTCTCTCTTTGCTTCTTGGTGTGCCTGGCTAGAGGTCCATCAATCTTGTTTATTCTTTCAAAGAACCAGCTCTTTGTTTTGTCGATCTTTTGAATGGTTTCTTTGGTCTCCATGTTGTTTATCTCTGCTCTGATCTTTACTATTTCCATCCTTCTGCATACATTGGGTTTTGCTTGTTGCTCTCTTTCTATCTCTTTGAGTTGTATGGTTAGGAAATTTATTACCATTGTTTCCTGTTTTTTTTCAGTAGGCTTGTAGAGCTATGAACTTCCCTCTCAAGACTGTTTTCACTGTGTCCCATACATTTTGTATTGTTTTGCTGTCATTGTCATTTGTTGCCACGATGTTTTTTATTTCTTCCTTGATTTCTCTGGTTACCCAGTCATTGTTTAATAGCATGCTGTTTAGTCTCCATGTGTTTGATTTCTTTGTATTGTTTTCATGGTAGTTGATTTGCAGTTTTATGCCACTGTGATCTGAGAAAATGCTTGATATGATTTCTATCTTCTTGAATTTGAAGAAATTTTCCTATGACCCAACATATGGTCTATCTTTGAAAATGACCCATGTGCCCTGGAGAAGAATGTATATTCTGTGGATTTGGGGTGAAATGTTCTGAAGATGTCAAATAATTCCATCTGTGCTAGTGAGTCATTTATGACTGATGTTTCTTTGCTGATTTTTTTGTTTAGGGGACTTTTCCAGTGGTGACAGTGGGTATTAAAGTCTCCTACTATGATTCTATTACTGTCAATCTCTCCCTTAATATCTTCCAGGAGTTTTTTTTTTTTTATGTATTTAGGTGCTCCTATATTGGGTAAGTGTATGTTTACCAGAGTTATTTCTTATTGATGGATTGTTCCCTTTAGTATTATGAAGTGGCCTTCTTTATCTCTTGTTATGTCCTTCACTTTGAGATCTAAGTTGTCAGATATAAATATTGCAACCCCAGCTTTTTTTTCATTTCCATTTGCCTGAAATACCATCTCCTGTCCTTTCACCCTCAATCTGTGCGCATCTCTTTTTCTGAGGTAGGTTTCTTGTAGACAGCAGATATATGGATCATGTTTTCTTATCCAATCGGTTACCCTATGTCTTTTGATTGAAGCATTTAACCGGTTTACATTTAAAGTTATTATTGACAGATACTAATTTGTCGCCATTTTTAGTCTTTACCAAGTTCCTTCTTCGCTTCCTATTTCTTTTTCTTTACAGCAGACTCTTTAACATTTCTTGCATTGCTGGTTTGTTAGTAATAAATTCCCTCAGTCTTTTTTGTCTGTGAATCTCCTGATTTTACCTTCAATTTTGATTGAAGGCCTTGCAGGGTACAGTATTCTTGGATTCAGACCCTTCCTTTGCATGACTTTGTATATTTCATTCCATTCCCTTCTGGCCTGATGAGTTTCTGTTGAGAAATCAGTTGCTAGTCTTGTTGGGGTTCCTTTGTAGGTAACTTTCTGTTTCTCTCTGGCTGCTTTTAAGATCCTTACTTTGTCATTGATGTTTGTCAATTTAATTATAATGTGCCTTGGTGTCACTTTTTTGGGGTTCATTTTGCTTGGGATTCTGTGAGCTTCTTGGATTTGTGTGGGTTTTTCTTTCCTATATTAGGGAAGTTTTCTGTCATTATTTCTTCAAACAGGTTTTCTAATATTTGCTCAGTTTCCACTCTTTCTGGAACCCCAATTATGCGGATGTTGTTCTGTTTCTTGTTATTCCAAAGTTCCCTTAGGCTCTCCTCTTGCTTTTTAATTTTTTTTTCTCTTAGAAGCTGCTGTGTTTGGGTATTTTTTCCTACCTTGTCTTCTAGCTCACTGATGTGGTCCTTTGCTTCTTCTGGTCTACTTTGGATGCTTCCACTGAGTTCTTTATAGCAATGATGTCATTTTTCATTTCTTCTTGATCATTCATCGTTTCTTCTTGCTTCTTCTTTATTTCCTCTTGGCTTTTACTCGATTTTGTCTTCCATTCTTTTCAGCCACCTTATGACCATTTTTTTGAACTCTTTCTCTAGCAGGTTTATTTCTGCTTCTGTTTCGTTTACTTTCTTTTCTGGTGATACCTGCTTTTCTGTCATATGCGGGCTGTTTTTTCGTCTGCCCATGCATGGTCTTTCCTCTCCAGTTGTCTGGTTATGTAGTTCTCTCTCCTTATCCTAGACGAAATCTGACCTTTCTGTGTGGCGTGTGGAGCTCCTCCATGTCCCGAGTGTTTTTGCCAAATGGAGAGTGTTGTTCTGGGACACCCGGCTGTTCGGTGGGTGTTGCACTTGTAGCTTTCAGACTGCTGTAGACATCCACTTCCCCCTGCAAGAATGCATGGTCTCTACGCTCGCGCTGGTGACTCCTGGAGACAAAAACCGTGTGGCAGTGGGGCTGCCTGGTCAGGAGAGCCATGTCCAGCAAGCAGTCCCCCCTTCTCCTGGAGGATAACTGACTCTTTTCTTGCCAACAAACATTCCCAGTGCGACTCTCAGCTGCTCTCTCCCCGTCTGCCCAGCAACTAGGCTCCAGACATGTCTGTCTATTCTGCCGCCATTTTTCCCCCGCTGAATCTATTTTTGTTCATCAGTTTATGTTGTTCATTATATTTCACAAATGAGTGAGATCATGTGATATTTATCTTTCTCCAACTGGCTTTCATTTCACTTAGTATAATGCTCTCCATGTTCATCCATGCTGCTGCAAATGGTTAGAGTTCCTTCTTTCTTATAGCAGTATAGTATTCCATTGTGTAGGTATAACTTGGTTTTTTAATCTATTCAACTTGGTGTGGTTTCTATGGCAGTGATGGCTCCCCCACATGTCCACCAGCCCCTGAAAGATATGCAAGATCTAACTGTCTCTCTCTCTCCCTCTCTCTCTCTCTCTCTCTCTGTCTCACATACACACACACACACACACACACACACACACACCCCTACACACTCCCCTTTCACTCCCACTCACTCCCACTCTTTTCCTCACTGCTGTCCTGCCAACTGCTTTCTTCTTACATGATGATTTATTCCACATAGATAACACAGTGTTGAAAAAATATAATTGAAACATTTTTTAAGAGTCCCACTAGTATATTAAAAATACTGATTGTACCAGTACAGTTTTAAGATCTAGTTTTTCTATTTCTCCTCACAGTAAAAAACATTATTTTCCATCAAATAGACATGACAAGTTTGATTATTTGAATTTTATTTATTTATTTTTAAATATATTTTATTGGTTTTTTACAGAGAGGAAGGGAGAGGGATAGAGAGCTAGAAACATCAATGAGAGAGAAACATTGATCAGTTGCCTCC
The DNA here is from genome assembly GCA_011751065.1 of Lasiurus cinereus. Taxonomy (NCBI): domain Eukaryota; kingdom Metazoa; phylum Chordata; class Mammalia; order Chiroptera; family Vespertilionidae; genus Lasiurus; species Lasiurus cinereus. The sequence continues at coordinate 4,075,585 of JAAGEH010000012.1, forward strand.
TGCACACCCCTTACTGGAAATGTGCCCGCAACCAAGGTACATGCCCTTGACCAGAATCGAACCCGGGACCTTTCAGTCTGAAGTCCGACACTCTATCCATTGAGCCATACCAGTTTTGGCTTATTTGAATTTTAAAAATTAAGACTTTCTTAGACTATTAAGTTTTTAAACAAATTCCTAATGATTTAATTTTTTAAATCTCCAAATTAGCAGAGACTAATGGCACTAAAATAGTTTATTTTAGTAATAAATAGTGTAAAGAACCACAGACATGGAAAGGAATTTTGCTTGCTCACTATGCTTCATTTACTTTAGTCTCAGTGAAATATAGCTGATAATTGTTTAGAAATTCTCTGTTCTATGTATTTTTTACATTATATTATAAAGCATTCTAAGATATAATGCAAAACTATAAAATGTATATCTTTTAAGACTTCTGCAATATTTATACATCGCTATAAGCATACAAGCAATTTCTTGCTTTTTAATATTCTTTTACTTTTCAAATTTGGAACATGCAATTTACTTTCCTATTTAATTATTGTGATATGCTCCTGTCTATAAAAACTTAGTTTCAGTATTATTTTTTGGGACATCTGAACTTAATATTTAAAATTAAGCAAACCAAGTAAATAATTTGGCTTTTTAATTTAAAACCATAAAACTAGTCCTCCCCACCCAAAAACCCCACATTATTCAACATCATTTAAAACAACAATGGCTACAATTTTTATTATTGCTAAAATTTATAGATATATAGTATAATTAACTATTCTTTCGATTCAACATGTGAAGATTGGCCTTGTTTTCTTTTTAGAGATTTTACTTTAGTTTAAAACTGCATTACAAATGAAAACAGTAGCAATATTACCTTAAAGCAGTTAAAATATCTAAAATAACATTATGCTCAGTTAACAGGAAAAGCTTTTTTAAGGATAATTAAACCACTATAGTTCACTTTTATATTTACATTCTAAATTAAACTGAAAAAAAAAATACCCTCAAAATCCCATGAAGGCAGTAAATCTATTCATTCATTGATTTACTTTATTTCACTAAAAACTAAGTTATGGAAATTTTACTGTCTTTAGAATAGGCACAAAACTGAAGTCTCTGGATATATCATATATATTGAGTCAGCAAACATTTTCTGTTAAGTCACCGACAGATAAAATATGTTAGCTTTGGGTGACCATAGTCTCTGTCATAGCTATTCAACCCTGTTATTGTAGGGCCAAAGCAATCATAGACAATGCATAATCATATGAGCTTCGCTGATTCCAATAAAAGTACTGACTCATTCCAAGGCATGTGTGTACAAGTATGTGGGTATGTATGTGTGTATGAGAGAGAAAATATACAAATGCACACATACACATACATCTATAGATTTTTAAAACTGGAGGGGAAATTATTTTAGACTTATATCTATGATATTTTATATTTCCACCACATGATCGCACTCATTTGTGGGTAATAAAGAAAATTATAAACTGATGAGCAAAAAGATAGATACAGAGGCAGTAAAGCATCAAACAGACTGTCAAATTACAGCAGGAAGGTTAGGGAGTGGTGGGGTAAATAAGAGATCAACCAAAGGACTTGTATGCATGCCATATAAGCATAACCAATGAACACACGACACGGGGGGGGGGGTTAAGGTATGCTGGGAGGGGGGTCAATGGGAAGATATGTATACATGTAATACATTAATAAAAATTTAAAAAAAATAAAAATAAAAAAATAATTTAAAAACAAGGGAAAAGTTTCTAATAAATTAAAGATAAAAAACAAACAAAAAGCTCTGAAAAAGTGTTTTTGTTATTGTAAACCCAATTATCAGCAAAATTTCTCTTAATGTGATGCCATTAAAATCTTTATTCCACTTAGTGTGAATATCTCTATGTATTACTAGAAACAGATCATTGTGTTTGATTAATGAGCTATCCCAGACCCTCCCTGAAGATGCTATGAAATATACATATGGGTACTTATTACCTATCTTAAATCCCCAAATATCTGAATTACATGACAACTGGTGCTAAGGTTTTGAAGAAGGCATTTCAGGCATTTATTAAAATACATGTGACTCAGATTTTTAAGTCAGAAATTAGTAATACTCCCTTGTATGAAATATTTAGAAAGATTAATAAATTAATATTGATATTCATTACAATTTCAAAGTAATTTGATATTGTAATTTTCCCAATGGAAATTCCATATATTCAAAATGAAATAAAAATCTATTTCTGTATGTAAATGTTTGGCTAAGTGCTTTTAAAGTGTAAACTTAGGACATTTAAATAGCTCAGAAACAGAATTAACTGAAACTGCATTTATTCAATACTCCAATAATCATTTTGACCAATTTATTGAAATTGTTTCTCTAAATTGTTTCTTTTTTCAATCATTGTGTTAATACAGTCTAGGAATCTGTTGTTTTTTTTTATTATATTTTATTGATTTTCCACAAATGGCACTATTAAATTTATAAACAGAATCTGTCTAATTTGATATAAACAACTACTTCTGACAGCCCCACGTTTTCTTTATCAAAACAAATGTAAAAACAACAACAAAAGAAAACACTTAATGTGACAATATTTGCTAGTATAAATGTTGCAATATACAGTTGTTGAAATTACATGTATCTTTTCAATGAATGAATTTTGAAGTCAAAATAATAATCTTAATAACTGATTGAATTTAGCATAATTAGAACAACCCTATTGAGTATATTGACAGCAACATGTTAAGCATATATGGTAACATGCATGTCAAGTCTTATTTCCACATAGAGTAGAAAATAATATTCTAACAGCAAGATTCAGTATCATGAGGAAAACATGAGGATGGTATGAGGTAGGAAGGGAGGTCCAGGCAATAATTATATGGATTATATTATGTACAACAGACTTCATTTTATATACAACCCAGTAAATTCTCTTAGCTGGATACCAAATACAGATTAAAAGCACTGATTCTACATGGAGGGCAACATACCCTATCTAATAAAATAATAATATGCAAATTGACCATACCTCCGCTACACCCAACGCCATGCCCACCAGCCATGCCCACCAACCAACCAGAGTGAGTATGCAAATTAACCCAACTAAGATAGCTATGGCCACAGAGAGAAAAGGAGGGAGGCTTGGGTTGCCCCTGGTGATGGAGGAAGCCAAGCTTTCCCAAAATCATGGTGGGCCCAGGCCTCCGATTAAGGCAACAAAGTTTCAATGGCTGTGCCAGCAGAAGGCTTGGCTCCACTCCAGGATACAAAGTTTCAGTTGTAGAAGATAAATAAATCCCAAATATCAGGGCCTCCGCTTGGGTCACCAGGGGCATTGCCAGCCTGCAAACTCCCACAGGCCCCTCACCCAGGCCACCCTATGGCCCAAGGAAACACCCACCCTGATCCAGGACACCCTTCAGGACAAACCAGCTGGCCCTCACCCATGCACCAGGCCTCTATCCTATCTAATAAAAGAGTAATATGCAGATTGACCATCACTCCAACACACAAGTTGGCTGCTCCATGTGGTCAAAAGATCCTGACCCCATATGGTCTCAAGATGGACACCATAAGAAGGCCAGCAGGGGAGGGCAGTTGGCAGGGACCAGGTATGCAAGGGAGGGCAGTTGGGGGTGATCAAGATTACAGGGGAGAACAGTTAGGAGTGACCAGGCCAGCAGAGGGGGGAAGTTTGGGGTGACAGGGTCTGTAAGAAAGGGCAATTGTGGGGAACCCAGGCATGCAGGGGAGGGCAGTTAGGGGTGACCAGACCCACAGGGGAGGGCAATTAGGGGCAAACAGGCTGTCAAAGGTACAGTTAGGCATCAAATAGACTGTCAGGGGAGTGGTTAAGGAGTGATCAGGCTGGCAGGTAGAAGGGGTTAGGGACAATCAGGAAGACAGGCAGGTGAGCAGTTGGGAGCCAGCAGTCCTGGATTGTGAGAGGGCAGTCAGACATCCATCAAGGGTTCCCAGATTGAAGAGGGAGCAGGCTGGGCTGAAGGACACTACCTCCCTCTGTGCACGAATTGTGTGCATCAGGCCTCTAGTATACAAAATAAATCTATGAAAACAAAGAAGCTACATAGAAAAATAACTATAAAGGGATAAAAGCTTAATCCTCTAGAAAAAGTATACAAAGGTATCAAGTCAGATAACCTATTAGATTAAGAATATTTGAAATAAAAAATGATATTAGTCATTCAAAATTTTAAGCAGTCTGAAAAAAACACGATCTTGGTGTGCATTATTGTATAATAGAGAAATTAAAAAATGAACTCATTATCCCACTGTACTTTGCAATAATGGGGCTAGAGCTAGTTTTTTATGGAAGTACTACAATTTCAGAAGGACATAATGAAATTAAGTCCATATATAGGGAAAATATGATGATGGTATGAGGTAGGAAGGGAGGTCCAGGAAATAATTACAGGGAACCAGAGATGCTTATTTGGCAAATGAGAAGGTGTTTAGGGAAAGAATTACTGTAGAAAGGGCTTATTTCTCTGTGATTGAGCCCACCTAAATTGTTGCAACTCTGCCTGATTAAGGGGCATCTGTAATGTGGAAAATTATGTTTTGATACCTGAGAAAGACAGACTAGAAACTGATGATTAAAGTGACATGCCCTGGACCTCACCTCAATCTCTGAAACTAGAGACAAGGAACAACATGTCTGGACAGCACAGATCATGGACCAGAAAAACATGTGCCTACATGTATTCTCTTTAGAGTGGTGTTTAAAACACAATGGAGGTTGGGGGAGGGCCATGGGGGAATGAGGACATATTTGTAATACCTTAATCAATAAAGAAATTAAAAATAAATATAGATAAATTGGACCTACCCAGATAATCCAAAAAAAAAAAAAAGATTGTGAAAACACAATGGAACGTGGATACTACTAATATGATGGATGGTAGTAATAGACCAGTTGGCTCTTATACCTCTGTCAAAACATTTTAACATTTGGGGTTACCCTAACTTCTCAGACCTAGGCATTTTTATTAGCATTACATAATTCTTTAATCTGGATCTAGTTTTTAGGTCAAGGAAGTTCTGGACTGAAATTGGAAGATCTGGTTTTAGTGCACAAACTAAACAGCTATGTAAACTTGAGCTTTTCTTTTTAAAAATTTTTTAAATTTAACTTTATTGTTGAAAGTATTACAGATATTTCCCCTTTTCCCCTCATTGGCCCTTCTAAGCCAGCACCAGTCTCCCACCCCAGGCCTTTACCACATTATTAACTGTGTCCATGGGTTATGCATATATGCATATAAATTCTTTGGTTAATCTCTTCCCATCCACCCACCTATCCCGCCTTCACTCTGAGATTTGACAGTCTGTTCCCTGCTTTTATATCTCTGATATACTTTATTCACCAGTTTATTTTATTCAGTAGATTCCACATATCAGTGAGATCATGTGATACTTGTATTTCTCTGACTGGCTTATTTTGCTTAGAATAATATTCTCCAGATCTTTCCATGCTATCTCAAAGAGTAAGAGATCCTCCTTTTTACAGCTGCATAGTATAAAAATATTTGCTGGTAAAGAGCAGATTAATGATTGCAAACATAATTTATTATACCTAAAGCAATACCTTTTTTAAAAAAATATATTTTATTGACTTTTTACAGAGAGGGAGAGGGATAGAGAGTTAGAAACATCGATGAGAGAGACATCGATCAGCTGCCTCCTGCACACCCCCTACTGGGGATGTGCCCGCAACCAAGATACATGCCCTTGACCGGAATCGAACCCGAGACCTTTCAGTCCGCAGGCCGACGCTCTATCCACTGAGCCAAACCGGTTTTGGCTAAAGCAATACCTTTTACATCATGATCCAGTATATATAAGTGAAACAAATGTTTCCACACCAGCACTTCCTTTCATTGTGTCCTATACGTACTCTGATCTATGTTATGCTATGTTATGGAATGCTATTAAGAAATATTGCCCTGGCATACTTTACTGATTGCAGCATATCATCAATAAATGATTACCTGCAGGCTGAATATCACTACAGCTGGACTGCTTCTAGTTTTTATATGGCCTATAAGCTTAGAACAGTTATATTTTTAAATGGTTTTTAAAAAAGAAAAAAATTTCATGGCATGTAAAATTGATATAATATTAAAATTTCAGTGTTTATAAATAAAGTTTTACACACTGTTTTGGGCTACTTCCTAACTACAATGGCAAAGTTGAGAAGTTATGACGGAGACTGTAAGGCCACAAAGCCTAATGTGTTCTTTGTTTTTGTTTTCTTTAGGTTTTCTAAATTAAATTACTTTTTAAATTTATCTTTATTTTTTAAAAAGTATTACAGTTCCATTTTTTTTGGCCCACTGACTCCCACAACCACATCCTGCCACCCCAGGCATTCACTGCACTATTTATTGTCTGTCCATGGGTTATGCGTATATACATATAAATTATTTCTTTAATATCTCTCCCTTTCTCCCACACATTCTGTCTGAAATTCTTCAGTCTGTTGCAAGTTTCCAAGTATTTCTTTTTTGGTCCCTTACAGAAAAATGTTGCTGACTGAGACACTAATGGTTCCTTCTGATTTGAATATTCATGGTTCTAAATCCTTCCTTCATGTCTGATAGCTGTGGCTAGGACTTCCAATACTCTGTTGGATAAGAGTGGTGAAAGCAGACATCCCTGTCTTGTTCCTGTTCTGAAAGGGAATGGTTTTAGTTTCTGCCATTGAGTATGATGTTAATGGTAGGTTTGTCATATGTAGTCTTTATTATGTTGAGGAATAATCCCTTAGAAGTGGGATCACTGGGTCAAATGGCAGTTACATATTTAATTTACTGTTTTCCATAACAATAAATACAACAGTTTGCATTTCCACCAGCAGTGTATTATGATTCCCTTTTCTCCACATTCTCTCCAGAACTTGTCATTTGTTAATTTGTTGATAGTAGCCATTCTGACAGGTGTAAGGTGATGATACATCATTGTCATTTTAATTTCTATCTCTCTGATGATCAATGACTTTACGCATTTTTACCTATATCTCTTAGCCATCTGTATGTCCTCTTTAGAGAAGTGTCTATTTAGATCCTTTGAAATAACATGATCATATCTTTTTTCCTCTTTATTAACTAAGGCATTATATATGTGTCCTTATCCCCCATTTCATGCCCTCCCTCCCACCCCCTGGTGTCTGTGTCCATTTGTTAGGCTTATAAGCATGCATACAAGTCCTTTGGTTGACTTCTCTCCCTGTCCCCCACCATTAAAAGTATTAGACAAAATCCAATACCCATTTTTGATAAAAACTCTCAGCAAAGTGGGAATAGTGGGATCATTTTGTGGTCATTAAAAATGATTCAATCATGGAAAGTATTCTGAATCCCTTGTATTCTTAATGACTAGAACATTAACTTCATTGAATTCTGTAGCTACAATGTGCAAACACACATATCACCAAAGGAAAATTTGAATTTATCTGCTACATATACAAAGAATCTCTGAAATGCATACAAGCCTTCATATTTGTTGATTCTAAAGTTAATGAAAATAAAGGAATGCATAAATTGGCTTGGGTTTCATTACCTGGATCAATCACTTTATCAAGTGGCACACAAGAATATTTTTATACTAGAGACCCATTGCACAAAATTCATGCACTGGAGGGGGGCCGGGTCCTTCAGCCAGGCCTGTACTTTCTTGCAGTCTGGGACTCCTTGCTTCTTACCACCCACCTGCTCACTGCTCCTTACCACTTAACTCACTGCTCCTTAGCACTGCTGTTGCTCCGGAGTCAGGAGAGGCTCCTGCCACAGCTGCTGTGCTCACCAGCCACGAGCCGGGCTTCTGGCTGAGCAGTGCTCCCCCTGTGGGAGCGCACTGACCACCAGGGGGCAGGTTCTGCATTGAGTGTCTGCCCCTTGGTGGTCAGTGCATGTCAGAATGACAGCTCATACCACTGGTCATTCTGCCATTCAAGAGATTTGCATAGTAGGGTTTTAGTATATAGGATGGCAAATACACTATCCCTGATCTTCTATTCCCAGTGCCAGGTACTGCTGTTTCTTAATTTACAACAGTCAGTTGTTCTTATGTAGGAATATTGTTCCTAATGGGCTGAATTTTACATATAGTTACCTACTATAATTCTCATATATTCCTGTCGCCCAGGACCACAGATGCTTTGGTTCCATTCATTGTAATTGGAAATTAAATGGAGTAAATGTTTTCCATGAATGTATTAAAATAGAAAAAAAATAATATTCTTGAGGTTTTATAATAGTATGTAATTTTATGTAAAATGTTAAAAAAAGGTAACATTTTATCCTGGAAAAATCAGAATTCAATTAAAATGTGTATTTTTCTCAGAGTAACATAAGGAGAGATCAAGGGAGCCATTAGCTACTAAATAAACTAAGAGCAAACACTAAAATACTCACATTTTACAATTATGTCTGTAATAAGAATATAAAGTGGCTGGAAAATATAACCATTATAATATAACTGTGCTCAGTAATATATTTCCTCTTTTAAATTGTCCAAGTTAGTTTTTCTTCCCCAATTTTTTATGTGTTTGTCCAATGTGCATAAATATCTCAGAGGGTAAAATAATAAAAGCAACTGGTACAGCCACTGTGGAGAACAGTATGGAGTTTGCTCAAAAAACTAAAAATGGATCTCCCATTTGACTTAGCAATCCCACCCTTAAGAATATATCCTAAGAAACTAGAAACACCAATCAGAAAGGATATATGCACCCCTATGTTCATAGCAGCACAATCTACAATAGCTACAATTTGGAAACAGCCTAGGTGCTCATCAGCACATGAGTGGATAAGAAAACTATGGTACATCTACACAATGGAATTCTATGCTGCAATAAAAAGGAAGGAATTCTTACCATTTGCAGCAACCTGGATGGAACTGGAGAGCATTATGCTAAGTGAAATAAGCCAGTCAGTGAAGTAGAAACACCACATGATCTCACTCATTTGTGGATAATAAAGAACATTATAAACTGATGAACAAAAAGATAGATACAGAGGCAGTAAGCATCAAACAGACTGTCAAATTACAGCAGGAAGATTAGGGAGAGGTGAGGCAAATAAGAGATCAACGAAAGGACTTGTATGCATGCATATAAGCATAACCAATGAGTATAAGACACTAGGGGGTTAGGGTAGGCCTGGGAGGGGGGGCAATGGGAAGATATGTATACATGTAATACATTAATAAAAAAATTGAAAAAAAATAAAAGTGGTATCTCCATCTATTACTCTCTACTGTCTATTTCTCCCTTCAGTTCTATCAATATTTGCTTCATAAATGTGCAGGGACAGGGGATATTTGTTTAATGTGTATATCTGTATAATTGTTATATATTCTTGATACATGACTTTTATCACTATATAATGCCTTCATTCTTACAACAGTTTTTTACGTAAAAACTATTTTATCTGATATTAGTATAGCTGCTCCATCTCTCTTTTTGTAACTATTGGCATGGAGAATTTTTTCATGCTTTTACTTTTAATTTATGTCTTTTTATCTAAAGTAAGTCTATATTAAACATATAACTTGATCATGTTGCATTATTCATGCTGCCAAGCTCTGCCTTTTGGTTTGGGAAGTTAATCTATTTATATTTAAAATAATTAGGAATGATAAGGAAGATTTACTTCTGCAATTTTGCTATTTGATTTCTGTATGCCTTACACCATTTTTCTGTTCCTCACTTACTTTCCCCATTCTGCCTTCTTTTGTATTTTGTTAACTCTTTGCTATATACCATTTTATTCCATTCTCATTTGGTTTTATATGTTTTTTAAAATACTGTCTTAGTGGTTACTATGAGGATTAAAATTAGCAACTTAAATTTATAACAATCTAATTTAAGTTAATATTAACTGAACATCAATAATATACATTTTACTCATATACAGCTTGATTCCTTTCCTTATTTGTTGTAATCACAAATTTTATCTTTGTACGTTGTGTGCTCATTAACATAGATCTATAATTATTTTTAAGCATTTGCCTTTTAAATTATGTTAGCAATAAAAATAAGATTTCAAACAACAAAAAAAAGAAAATTATTTTTAAAATTATGTTACCATGGAATATATGATACAGGTACTATATTCTAGTATTTTGGAAATAAAAATATTATGCAATCAATATGTCAAATTAGATTATCTATTTCTTAGTAAATAATCAATTCATATGCTACTAATGACAAATTCTTCATATTCAGTTATTCTACTAGTAGGTACTTCATATGGTCATTCATGGTCTACTTTGGATTTTTATATCATTATTCATATTTCCTCTCTCTGTGACTAAGATACATTCCTGTGTGTTTTACTTCTAAATTCTCTCTTGGGAGAGTAGAAGATGTTACCTCTGAATATATTTCTTAAGTAAACTTTCCTGGTAAATAGAGTTTCCCTACCTTCTCATCAATTCTCGATTTAATATTACTTTGTTGGAATGTGGTTCCAGCTCAGCTAGTCATTAAGTATATAGTTAGAATAATAACTTTTAAAAATAGAAAATAATCATCCCCTTAACTTCTATGTAATACCACTTCCACACATTAAGCATAAATGTGCATCTACCATGTTCAATATAAAAGTTATTTTTTAAAATTTTAATTAAAACATTTTGAATTGGAATACAATGTATCCATTTTGAATATACATTTTGAGTTAGTAGAAATTTATACATCCATGTGACACCATATAATATGCTGCCCAAAAAGCTCCCTGGGCCTATTCCCAATCAATCCTATCTATACCCCCAGTTCTAGACAACCATGGCCCTGCATTCCACATTCTAAAAAAAGATTTGTCCTTTTCTAATGCTTTATATAAATTAAATTATATAATACAAACTTATCTGAGCCAATCTTCTCTTGCACAATGTTTCTGAAATTCATGAATTTTGCTGAGTATAAGTAGTTATTTTATTACTTTTTATTGCTGAGTAGTAACCAACCTATCATATGGATATACAAGCATTCATTCATTTTTTGAATATTGCAGTTGATTTTAGTTTGTGGTCATTATCACTGTTGCTATGAAATTTTATATGTCTTTATGTGCATGTTTGCACTTTCCTTGAATAACTATAGAGGAATTGCTGGGTCAAAGTTTAATCGAATGATTAACAATACGACATTGCCAAACTCTTTTTTAAAGTTGTACCATTTCACATTCTGATCTGCAATGTATGAGAATGTCAATATACATAATAATTTCATCTGCAGTTTAAAATTGCTTTACTTCCTTCTCTCCAATATGTGTATATATTTTTTAATATCTTGCCTTATTATACTACTTAGATCCTCCAGTAAAATACTGAAGTCCTGAAAGGCAAAATATTTCCCTTATTCTCAGTCTTATTTGGTCTTTCACTGTTAAGTAGGACACTAATTGATGTTATATTGTTGATACCAATTTCAGGTTAAGTTTGTCCTCTTTGGGACCATTTTTCTTGGTGGTTTTAACATAAATATGTGTTTAATTTTAACAAATGCTTTCTCTGAATCAAATAAAAATGAGAAAACAGTATTTCACATATATCCACATATGTCTTTCCCTCTCCTTTGCATGTATCTAAATTTTCATCTGTTATCATTAAACCTCTGCTTGAAGAATTTCTTTTGACTTTTCTTATAACACAGACATTCTGGCAATTTTTTTTTTGTGTGTGTGTGTGTTTATCAACTTCTATTGTCTGAAAAAAGTATTTCCCCTTTCATTTTTGAAGAATATTTTCAATGGAGTAAGAATTTCAGTTGAAAGTCTTTTATATCTGCCTTTTAAATGTTACATTTTTTTCTCGTTTGCATAATTTCTGCTAAATGGTGGTGATAATTTTTATTTTTGTAAGTAATGTGTTTTTCTCTCTAACAGCTCTTTAAAAATTAAATTTTAAATAGTCATGCATTAAAACTGACTTTTTTACTTTATATGTAAATCTATTCGTTAACACTTGTTGATTCATGAATCAACACAGCAATTAGAACATAGAATAGTTCTATTATCCCAAGAAATCTTTCCTTGTACTATTCCTTCACAGTGACACCATCTCCCTAGTCATAAACCCTGGCCATCACTGATCAAATTTCTATTACCATAGTTTTGACTTTTTGAGAATGCCCCCCAAAACGGAAACATAATATATAACCTTTTGAGATGAGTTTTTCTCACTCACAATGTCTATAAGATACATCAAGTAGTAAGATTAATCAATAATTTGTTCTTTTTTTCTGCTCAGTCATATCCCATTCTTTGAATGCACCATGGTTTCTTTATTATTTTACTCATTGAAAGACATTTTAGTTTTTTCAGCTTCTTGCTATAACAGATGAAGTTGCTATGAGCATTCATGTGCAGGTTTTTCTGTAAAGATTAGTTTTCATTTTTCTATGGAAAACATCAGGAATTAAGTTAGTTGGTCACACAATAAGTGAATATTGAATTTAATAAGAAACTTTCGAACCATTTTTCACAGTAGTTCCCATTTTGCTTCCCTAAAGTCATGAATCGGAGAGCCAGTTGCTCCATATTCTCACCAGCATTTGGTATTATTGGTGTTTTTATTTTATCCATTCTCCTAGTTTGTAGTGCTGAGTTACTGTGGTTGGTAGTACTGAGTCATTGTGATTTTACTCTGCATTAACCTGTTAGCCATTGATATTGACCAACTTTTTATAAGCTACCTGATATCCTAATAGTGAAGTATTTGTTCAATTCACTCTAAAAGGAATTGTTGCTTTATTTATTGTTGAGGACTACTTTTTGAGATTTTCTCTTTAATGTTTATTTAGAATAGTTAAACTATGTTTTCCATGGTTTACTTTCCTTTGTGTTGATCCTGCTATTGGTTAAACTTCTTGGACCTTAGGATTTACAGTTTTCAAATTATCTGACTATTATCTCATCAGATACGTATATATTTTCTTCTTGTACTTCAATTCCATGTATGTTAAACTATGTGATGTGTCTCATAGGTTCTGGTAGGCCTGCTCCTTTTTTATTGACTCTTTTTTTCTTTCTGCTTCAGTTTAGAAGGATACTATTCCATATTTCCTGGTTCACTCTTACTGCTTTAAACATGTAAAATCTATCATAAAATTTTCAGTTAAATCTTTATTTTTATCTTTTCAGAGTTCCATTTTTCTTTTTTATATTGTTCACTTCTCTCTATATTTTACTCTTCATGTTTTTACTTGAAATACATAAACATCTTTATAACAGTTAATAATCCTTGTCTTTTAAACCCATTATCTCTGTCATTTTTGTCAACTTATTTTCCTTCTGGTTTTGTGTTATAGTTTACTGCTTCACCTCATGTCTAGTATTTTTTTGGGGGGAGGGGGCGTGTTGGGAATTATAATTATTACATTAAGTGTTTGCATTTTTTATATTTTTTAAAAATGAGTTGGGAATTTTACTGACACTTAAAATATTGGTACATCAATCTGATCCTTTTCAGGCTTATTTTAAAAACTCTTTTAAAAACATTGATCTAGTCTAGAGAGTCATTCACTCTAGAAATAATTTAGCTCTACTACTAATATGTTTCCTTCTGGGCTCTCTACTCACTGTTCCACGTAATCAATGAAGACTTGCTACTCTGGCTGGGTAGTTAGAATTCTCCTCTTGCACTGTGGAAATTAATCACTTCAAAGCCTCTGGATCATATTTTGTCAGGTCTTACAGAATTTCTTCCTATATATGTTCAGTTTAGTATTAAGAAAATATTTAAAGGACCCACATACAGAGTTCTGAAGCTATTTTATTGTTTAGCTCCTTCCTCTATGAAACTGCTCCACAACTTCCTTAACTCTGATCACTGTCTCCTCCATTCAGTAGATTGCTGTGTTTTACATGAAATTCCTCTTCTTTTGCAACAATCCGGAATATGCCTCCAGGAAAAATGCACGGAAATAATAGAGCCCAAGTTAATATTTTCCATTCTTTCAGGGATTAGAGTTCTCATTGGCTAACTGTCTAAGATCTAAAACTTCTACAGATTTAAAATAGAGGACAAGTCAACTCCTGTGACAAAAAAAGGAAATCACACTGTCTTTTAGGATTTTCCTTTTTTTGTGTGTGAAATGTAAAGCTATTTTTAATTAAAGTATAGTTGGCATACAATATCATATTAGTTTCAGGTGTACAACATAGTGATTTGACATTTATATACCTTATAAGGTTATCACTGTAAGTCTAGTAACCCTCTGTCACTGTACAGTTACTGAATTATTAACAGTAATCCCTGTGTTGTACTTTACATCCCCGTGATTTACTTATGTAATAACTATAAGTTTGTACCTCTTAATCCCCTTCACCTTTTTGTCTGTTCCTCTCTACTGCCCAATCCTCTGGTAATTCAGTTTGTTTTCTGTACCTATGAGCCTTTGTTTGTTCATTTGTTTCATTTTTAAGATTCCACATATAAATGAAATGGCATAGTATTTGTCTTTCTCTGACTTATTTCACTTTATATAATACCCTCTAGGTGTATCCATGCATTTTTTGTAGAATCTTATATTCAATTTCAATTACTAAGATATAATCTTGATTAAAGGTTCTTCTTCTTACCCAATTTTTGAATGCACAGAGAAGGCAAGACCAAATCTTATACATTTAAAGCAAAATCCCTAAACATATATATCACAGTATATAGCAAATACACAAAGATACTCTGATCTTCACAATTTTGGTTAAACTGATATAAGTAATCAATCAGGCACCTTATTCCATCTTGTTGATTCACATGAAAAAAATTGATAAAAGATGTCATTTCTGAAGAGTCATTTCTTTAAAGTTATTATATACTATGATCTCTTGACATAATAGCAACAAAAAAATCCAGGTACCTAAACAACTCAACAGCTATTTGGAAATTGTAATGAGATCCTTTGATACAATGTCATTTAACTATAATATTTTTAGTGATTCAAGTGACCATCTGTTCATATATCAGCACAAATTTTCATAGAATAAGTTAGAACAATATATTTTTAAAATGAAAATATTTTACTTGATAAAAATCAATTATAAAGTCATTTTTTTGAGGTTTAGCACAATATGTGAAATATTTTTCCCTAATGTTAAAATAAATATATTATTTGTAAAAATTTGAAATCTTACATAAAATATCACTGGTGTATATATGTGAAGATTGCTAAGATGTCATTGGCCACTTCCTTAAATAAAATAACTAGAAAAAATTCTAGGAACTAAGGATACACATAGTGCTTAGACAGAATTATGCAAAGAATGAACAAGGGCACCTAAGTGTCAACAACATTTATCAAGAGTAACAATAAAAAATAGGAAGAAAATGCTTTCTGCAGTTAATATAGTTCAGTTTTAAGCAATACAGCATTTGATTGTGGTTGTCTGGTAAATTATACTGATTGAGCTTGGTTCTCAGCTAAAAGAAATAAAACTTACCATTTTTTATTTTTTTAATCTTTATTATTGAAATTATTACGTTTCTCCCCATTTTCCCCCCATTTGACCCTTCTAGCCCACCATTATCTTCCACCCAAGGCTTTCACCATCCCATTGTGTGTGTCCATGGGTTATGCATATATACATACAAGGTCTTTGGTTGATTACCACCCACCCATCCACACTCCTCCACTTCCTTCTGAGAATCCTCACTCTGTTCCATGCTTCCTTAACTTTGGATCCATTCTGTTCATCAGTTTATTTTGTTCATTCCACATATGAGATTATGCGATCGTTGTCTTGTTCTAACTGACTTTTTCCCTTGGCATGATACTCTCCAGGTCCCTCAATGCTGTCTCAAAAGGTAAGATATTCTTTTTCTTTTTTTTTTACTGCTGCATAGTATTCCATGGTGTAAATGTACCATGGATTTTTTATCCACTTGTATACTGATGATCACTTGGGCTGTTTCCAGATCTTAGCTATTGTAAATTGTGCTGCTATGAACATAGGAGTGCATACATTCTTTCTGGTTAGTGTTTTGGCTCAAAAAATTTGCATGGAACCAAAAAAGACCTCGAATAACCAAAGCAATCTTGAGAAAGAACAAAGTTGGAGGACTCACAATACCAGATATCAAGTTATACTACAAAAATAGTGTAATAAAAAACAGCCTGGTATTGGCACAAGAATAGACATCTAGGCCAATGGAACAGAACAGAGGATCCAGAAATTGACCCAAGCCTTTAAGTTCAATTAATATTTGACAATGGAGGCAAGAGCATACAATGGGGTCAAGAAATCTCTTCTATAAATGGTGTTGGGAAAATTGGACAGATACATGCAAAAAAAATGAAACTAGACTATCAACTTATACCATACACAAGAATAAACTCAAAATGAGTAAAAGACTTAAATGTAAGTTGGAAACCATAAAAATATTAAGAGGAATCCACCAGTAGCAAAACCTCAGACATTTCTCATAGCAATATGTTTACAATTACACCTCGTAGGGCAAAGAATACTAAAATTAAAAAAAAAATGGGACTACATCAAGTAAAAATCTTTTGAATAGCAAAGGGAACCATTAACAAAATAACAAGAAAGCCCATTGTATGGGAGAACATATTTGGCAATGATATATCTGATAAAGGGTTAATATTCAAAATATATAAGGAATTCATACAACTTAACAAAAGACAAACAATCCAATTAAAAGTGGGCAATGGACCTATAGAGATGGCCAAAAGACATATGAAAACATGCTCAGTCACTGATCATCAGAGAGATGCAAATTAAAATGACAATGAGGTATCACCTTACACCTGTCAGAATGGCTACCATCAACAAGACAACAAATAACAAGTGCTGGTGAGGATGTGGAGAAATGGGAATCCTAATACACTGTAGGTGACAAATGCAGACTGGTACAACCATTAAGGAAAAAAGTATTGAGTTTCCTCAAAAAATTAAATATGGAACTGCCATTTGACCTGGTGATCCCACTTCTAGAAATACAGTGGTACCTCGAGATACGAGTTTAATTTGTTCCATAACCTTGAGGTGTGGGAAACTATGAGACGCTTGAGTCACGGTAAACTGGTGGGTTGTGTGCAGCCGGCCGATCCGCGCGATTACTCCTATCTCAAATGTTGCTTGTATTTCAAAGCAAAAATTGCTCACTCGACGGCTCGTATCTCAAAAATCTCTTAGGGCACTCATATCTCGAGGTACCACTGTATATCCTAAGAAAACTTATCCTTTTAAATAAAATTTTCAAGAAGAACAGATATCTAAGACACCATGTAATAAATAAGTTAGAGAAAAATAGCTTCCTATAGCCATTTATTAAGGAAAAAAATGTGAATACATAGTATAGAAAGAAACTACTAATACTATATGAGATTTTTAAGTTATGCCATCATACAGTATAATAATAGTAGCTAATTAAGTGAAGAATATTGGTATCAGTAGTATTTAAATTTATTTTTTCTTTTGATGATGCTATTATCTGTTACTCTAAAAATTGGGCTTGTTAAACTATAGTCAAATCCAGCCTTCAGTTTCATTTTATGTGGCCAATAAGTTAAGACAAAATTTACCTTGTTAAAAGGTTGTAAAAAATATTCAAAAAACAGAGACAGCAAGATGGCAGCATAGGTAAACACCTACACTGCTGCCTCGCACAACAATTTCAAAACTACAACTAAAAGACAGAATGGACATCATCCAGAACCACAGGAAAGCTGGCTGAGTGGAAGTTCTATAGGAGCTCAAAGAAACTCAGAGGAGCTGCAAAAACCTGGGGTACGGAGACGTGCGCGCTGAGAGAGCGGGTGCCGGAGTACCTGGCTGGCTTTCTCTAGCGGGAGGGAAACGGAGACTCCCAACAGCATTGAACCCCTTATCTTACGACACTAAACCCCAGACCCAGCCGAAACTCATACGGGGGAGTTTGGACTGTGAAAAGGGAGAGGTGCACGGAAATTTAGGGGAGTCGCAAAAGATCAGAGGCCTGGTGGGGAGCACGGCACTGCGCAGAGGACAGATTGCTGATTGTGCCGCTGGCTTTTGCGAGTGGGCGGGAGACAGACCCTCCCAACTGTGCCACTTCTGACTCCACTAAGCCCCTGTTTCGGGCCAAAGCCTGGGGACCTAGACTCGTGTGCGCAGGGGAGACGGAAAGACAGCGATCTAGATACACTGCGGGTGCGTGCACACAAGGACCACTCCAGCAATTACCCAGTCATGTGAGATTCAGGGGCCGTGGAGGGCGGAGCTGACTGGAAGGCAAGGCGGTCCCTTAATCCCTGAGACTCCACCCATCCCAAGCTCAACAGAGGCTTCTTCGGTTTTGCAAGTCTGGTATCATAAGGCTGAATTCAACAAGAAGTTTCCCCGGCATAGTGAAAATGCGGAGACAAGGGAAGGGATCACAAACAAAATAAATGGAGGAAAGAAAACGACTGGATATAGAGTTCAAAACCACGCTTATAAGGTTTTTCAAGAATATGCTAGAAAAGATGGATAAATTTATCAAGTCCCAAGAGGAGATGAAAAAGGAGCAACTAGAGACACTGACTGAAATAAAAATATTATACAGAGTCCTAAGAGCAGACTAGAGGAAGGCAAGAATCAAGTCAAAAATTTGAAATATAAAGAAGCAGAAAACACTCAACTGGAAAAGCAAGAAGAGAAAAGAATCCAAAAATGTGAAGATAATTTAAGGAGCCTCTGGGACAGCTTCAAGTGTACCAACATCAGAATTGTGGGGGTGTCAGAAGAAGAGAGAGAGCAAGATACTGAAAACCTATTTAAAGAAATAATGACTGAAAACTTCCCACATCTGGTAAAAGAAATAGACTTACAAGTCCAGGAAGCAAACAGAACCCCATATAAAAGGAATCCAAAGAGGACCACACCAAGACACATCATAATTAAAATATCAAGAGCAAAAGACAAAGAGAGAATATTAAAAACAGTAAGAGAAAAACAGTTCATTACCTACAAGGGACCACCCATAAGACTGTCAGCTGATTTCTCAACAGAAACGATGCAGGCCAGACGGGAATGGCAAGGAATATTCAACATGATGAATAGCAAGAACCTACAACCAAGAATAATCTATCCAGCAAAACTATCATTCAGAATTGAAGGGCAGATAAAGAGCTTCACAGAGAAGAAAAAGATAAAGGAGTTCATTAAATCCAAACCAGTATTATATGAAATGCTGAAAGGTACTCTTTTAGAAGAGGAAGAAGAAAAAGGTAAAAGATAAAAAAATTATGAACAACAAATCCGTATCTATCAACAAGTGAATCTAAAAATTAAGTGAATTAAAAATTTGATCAACGGAATAAACTAGTGAATGTAATAGAATCAGGAGCACAGAAAGGGATTGGGTTGATAAATCTCAGTGGGAGAGGGCTGAAGGGGGGTGCAGGGAGAGACTGGACAAAAACCATACACCCATGGATGAGGTCATTGTGGGGGAGGTAAGGCTAGAGGGAAGGGTGGGAGCTGGGTGGAGGGGTGCTATGGAGGGAAAAAAAGAGAAACAAATGTAATAATCTGAATAATAATGATTTAATTCAAAAATATGCAAAAAACAAACAAAAATACATGTGATAAAGACTATTGGTCTTTAAACAATCTAGACTTTTAAAGGAAAAGTTTGCAAACCCTTGCTCTAGAATACTTCTGGATTTAAAATACACCTAGAGGACAAAGAGAAATGTTAAATTCCTTACAATTAAAATTTGCATAATATGCATTATCTATCTATATAAAAGGCTGAGTGTTTTGTCCATCCACCTGGGAACTATGACACACACTGACCACCAGGGGGCAGATGCTCAACGCAGGAGCTGCTATGACATGCACTGGCCATCCTATGTAATAAAGATTTAATATGCAAATTGTTGATACACTGTGAAGTGTAACAACTGACTGTGTAATGACTGGATCACGGGTCAGCAGGAGGGTGGGGCAACAAATTACAGGTGGGTGGCAGAGAGCTATAGAAGGGGACAGGGTAGCAAGCTAAGAGTGGGGGGTGAGAGTAGTTACAGGAGGGTGGGGCAGAGGGTAGAGAGCTACTGGTGCATGAATTCGTGTGCAAGGCTACTAGTTTTAAAATAAACAGCACCACTAAAGGACTTGTATGTATGCATATAAGCCTGACCAATGGACACAGACACCAGGGGGGTGAAGGCATCATTAAGGGGAAGGGGAAGGTAATTTGGGGATTAGAACACATATGTAATACTTAATCAATAAAGACAAACAAACAAAAAACAAAACAAAAAATAAATAAAAAAATAAATAGCACCATGGACCTTGTGCGGATAAACCAACACTTAGCTTACCCCCCTACCACTCCAGAGCGACACCCCACCAAATTGCAGCCAACACTTCCAAGGCCCTATTGTGCAAAATGCCATTGACAGCCCAGCCTGGAATCAGTTGTGTGGGCGCCAGGTAATGACATCACAAAGCAACGTTCAGCTTCTTCTCCCTAGCTACTACCACTAGACTCCTTGGAGTTCCTTCAGCCCAGAAACCCAACTTGCTTTATAGCCAGTTGCAACCATTTTACAGTTTAACCAAATGTTGGTGAAACATTTTCCCGTACCTCATTTCATTTGATCCTTACAGAAGTCCTGGAATAGGTAGATAAGAAACAGTAGAATCCTATTTTCTTTTCATTAGCTATATGTAATTAGTGTTATTAAAATATTTCTTCTAATTAATTTCCTTTCAATGTGCACAAATCTGTGCACCAGGATACTAGCTATAAATAAAAATGTTGAATATAAAAATTTATATAAGTGTCTCATAATTCCATTTTCAAAGAGGTAAAATTTTAAACAGTTTAACTTCTTTCATAAGATAATTTTTGTTAGATTTTTAATTCACAATCAGATGTGAGATGATAATTATTTATTTAAATATGAAAAAATTGGAAATTTTCCTTTTACATTATAGAATTAATTTAATTTTTTTATTAATCGAATTTCTGTGAAACACAGAAAAAAAACTGATAATCATCCATCTTAGTGTTTACAGGGTTGAATAGCTCAATGAAATATAGAAAGTTGGAGTTTGTTACATTTTAAAAAGTATTAACTTATTCCTAAAGAATGAGTTTCCAGTATGGTTAACCCCTAATATACACCTTCTCTAATAGTGTTTTGTTTTTAGATTATTCATCTATGTTTAAAGTAGGACTTACATGAGTTTCTTTCCATTTGCTTCAGGGCACACCACCATCTTGTACATTAAATACCCAAATTGTGTAAAAATTAAAACTTTAACCAGATATGTTTTT
The DNA here is from genome assembly GCA_011751065.1 of Lasiurus cinereus. Taxonomy (NCBI): domain Eukaryota; kingdom Metazoa; phylum Chordata; class Mammalia; order Chiroptera; family Vespertilionidae; genus Lasiurus; species Lasiurus cinereus. The sequence continues at coordinate 4,096,895 of JAAGEH010000012.1, forward strand.
AAGTTTATCTGTCATAGTCACTAAAAATAATCATAGTTGCCATGTCCACTGCTACTTTTACAATATAAATTTTAATAGAAGTTGTGTTAAAAATTATATGGATACTGTACCATGTCATCTCTCAGAAATGATAAAGCAATTAATCACATATACAATATTTTATTGTTTTTCAGAGAGAGAGAAAGAGTGAGGGAGAGAGAAAAAGAAACATCAATGTGAGAACAAAACATCCATTGGCTGCCTCCTACACACCTCCTACTGGGGATCAAGCAGAGCATGTGCTCTGCATAGGAATCAAAACAGAAACCTTTTGATGCATGGGACCATGCCCAAGCAACTGAGCCACACCTACCAGGGCAGGGCTCTATAATAATATTTTAAATAGATAATAAGATACTGGCAGAGTAAGGAAAACTAAAACTGAAATGCCAAAACTGATTAGTGTCGAAAACATATTTTTATATCAGGAATCCTTAGTGAGCATTTATAGAACCCAATACATATATTTATTCTTATCAGTTTAAAATTTTGGAAATAATATGGCAAAATAAATTTTCATAGTAAATTTTCTCATACTATTTACTGTATCAATTTTGAATATTTTTATTTTTAAAAATATATTTTTATTGATTTCAGAGAAGAAGGGAGAGGGAAAGAGATATAGAAACATCAATAATGAGAATCATTGCTTGACTGCCTCCTGCACACCCCCTACTGGGGATCGAGCCCACAACCCAGACATGTACCCTTGACTGGAATGGAACCAGGGACCTCTCAGTCTGCAGGATGACTATCCACTGAACCAAACCAGCCAAAGGTAAATATTTTTAAGTTTATGTCATATAATTTGTAGTTTTTCAATAATTATGAGCAAAACAGGTAATATAAAAATAGTGTGTCATTTTTTTAATGATAGGAAAATGATTTGTCAGTTCTAATTTCAAGAACAGAAAAGAAGTATTATTTATTTTAAGACTGCTAGCAAAAATAGATATACAATAGAACAGTCACTAATCCCAACAAAGGCCAGCAATCAGTACCTGGAGATTAATACAAACTACAGATAACAACTGGTATCGAGGGAGGCGAGGGAAAAGAGAGGTAAAAAACAAACCAAAACAAAGCAAACAAAAAGCAAAATAAAACAAGTAGAATAAGCTAAAACAATTTCACAAAAAAGTACAAAAAATCGATATAATCACCGTTCAGGCAAATAGCAACAAAAGGACATAGAGAAAAACAACTTTTTGGATAGTGAAGACAAGAAGAGAGAGGTTTGTATGAACTTGTAGTAGGGGATTTGAAATTAGTATATAAGTGGGGTGAAATTTTAACCAGGTAAAGAGAAAGAATAGGGAGAATCTAAAGTTGGAAAAGGGAAAGAGAAACAAGACAACAAAATGGGGATAGTTAGGAGGAAAGTGTTGGCATAAAGAAAAAAAAATAGGTATACAAAATATAAATAAATTTACAATATAATTTTAATAATTTGATAATAAAAGTATTACCCCTGAAGATTCTAGCAGGAATTGGAACAAATACCAACCAAATGACTTTATCTAGGGGTAAAATAATTATGTATACTAATTTCATCATTTACTCTAAAAGATGGCAGAAATAAGATCATGTTAGTTCATTATTTTTAACTGTTAAGAAATTTTGATGATAGAAGAGATGTAATAAATTATAGGGCATAATGGATCTATAATTTGGAAAAGCAAAAAGTGTATGTGCTTGACAAATTTCCAACACAATGCCAAAGATTAAATAACCAGCAATTAATCAAGTTTATTTAAAAAAAATAGCCTTTCATAAAGAGGGTAAGCACATCAATTGAAAATTCTAACATATCACTCTTGTATTTTTTTTTAAAGAATAATACTTCTGATTTATCAGAAGGCACAGAGATACAGATCCTTGGTCAGCAATTTTTTGCTATTAGAGTTAGCAAATATTTTCAGCTTTTAGGGCTATATGATCTCTGTTTTAATCAAGCAACTTTACCACTGCAGCACAGAAACAGTTTAGATAATAGATAATAACTAGAGGCCCAATGCAAAAAATTTGTGCATGGGAAGGAGAGGTGGCGAGGGAGGGGATGTGTCCCTCAGCCCAGCCTACACCCTCTCAAATCTAGGATCCCTTTCACAATCCAGGATTGCTGGCTCCCAACTGCTCACTTGCCTGCATGCCTGATTGCCCCTTACTATTTCTGCCTGAAAGCTTGATCACCGCCTAACCACTCCCCTGCCAGCCTGATCGACGCCTAACTGCTCCCCTGCTGGCCCAGTGGCCCCTAACTGCCCTCCTTTGGCAACCTGGTCACCCTGGTCACCCAGTGAACAATTCCACATTTCCTTTTTACCCCAGCTCCTTGTCCCCGCCAACTTCCCTTACCAGCAGACTTGGTCCTCCCCCAACTGCCCTCCCCTGCAGGCCTGGTCCCCCCAAACTGTCTTCCCTGCTGGCCTGATTGCCCAGAACTGACCTCCCGTCAGTCATCTTATGTCCACATGGGTGTGGCCATCTTGTGTGTTGGAGTGATGGTCAATTTTCATATTAATTCATTATTATATAGGATATTATATAGGATATGGCTTATCTGGGTTTCAATAAAACTTACTTACAAAAATAGGTGGCCACCACATTGTCCACCAGGCTATAGTTTGTTCATTCTGGACTATAATGTAATAATAATCAACACGCAGTTCTTTGAGACAGCACAGAAGGACCTGGAGAGTATTATGCTAAATGAAATAATCTAGACAGAGAAAGACAAGTATCACATGATCTCACCCATATGTGGAATCTAATGAACAAAATGAAGTGAGGAACTAAATAGGTCCAGAGACATAGAAGCATGGAACAAACTGTAGAATCTCATAGGGAAAGCAGGGGGTGGGTTGGAAAAGATCAACCAAAGAACTTGTATGCATGTATGTATAACTCATGGACATAGACAATAGGATGCTGAAGCCTGGGGGGGGGGGGGGGGGGATAAACCATCCACGCCGGGGGCGCCAAGGAGGACATCTGTAATACTTTCAACAATAAAGATAAATTAAAATAAATTGGAAAAAAAGAAGTAAAAATTCTGGACTTGTAGCACTTGTGTAACCTTCCCTGATCACATTCTCATAGAAACAATTATTGTAAATTAATAATCTCTATTCACATTTTATATTTTTACCATATATGAATTAATATCTAAACAAGGTATTATTCCTCTCCATGTGTTATGCTTTTTAGCTCAGTATTATTTTTGTGAAATTGCATTACACTACTACATAAAACTACCTTGGATAAGTGTACCACTTTTGTCCACTCTCCTATTAATGTACATTTAATCTGTCTCAAGTTTGTCCTTGGCAAAGCACTATTGTTATAAGCATGTTAAACCTATACCTGCTATGTATATTCTTCATGGTGTATATATGAGAATGAACATGCTGAGTCAATGTACCATTACAAATTCAACTTTATAAGATAGTGCAAAATTACATTTCAAAATTTTTGTAGCAATTTATACTCCAATTTGGAGATTCTGCACCCTCCATAATAATGTATTACAGGTTTTTTAAATACACATTTTGTACCAACTGGATGAGTTTTCAATACACATTCTGTAAAAAATGGATACAAATACACATTTTGTGTTATGTACCTGATAATAATTAAGGTTCAACTTTTTTAAACTTACCTTTTCCTCATCTGAAAATTAAAGGTTTTGTCTTTTACTCACTTTTCTATGAAATTGTGTTTTTCTTACTGACTTACAGTTTTTGTGTGACATTAAAACAACCTTAGTCAATGATTGTTGTTAGATACATATCTTTCCATGAGTGGGTGAATTTCTCACTTTTATGAGAATTGTGGTAAAACACATTTTCATCTTCACTATTTTTAAATGTTAAGTTCATTAATAATACTGTATAAAAAATTTCCAGAACTTTTTCATCTTGCAAAATTGAAATTATGTACCCAGTGAACAATTCCACATTTCTTTCTTACCCCAGCTCCTGGCAACTACCATCTTATTTTCTGTTTACATAAATTTGAATATTTTACATACTACACATAAGAAATCATATATTTTTATGATTTTACTTAGAAAAATGTCTTCAAGGATATATCCATATTACAGTATGTATCTGAATTTTCTTCCTTTTTAGATTGAATAATAATTATATGGTGTGTGTGCATGTATATATATATCATATTTTGTTTATCCATTTATGTATAGATGGGCCCCTTGGGTTGCTTCCATCCCTTGTCCATTTTGAATGATGCTGCTATACACATGAATGTGCAAATACATTTTTGAGATTTTGATTTCAATTCTTTTTTTTAACTTTTTAATGTATTACATGTATAAAAATCTTCCCATTGCCTCCCCCGCCCAAAAGAGAAATTGCTGATTCATGTGATCATTCTGTTTCTAATTATTTGAGGATGATCATAAGGTTTTCCATACTGGTTATAGCATTTTACATCCCACCAATAGTGCACAAGGTTTCCAATTTCTCTGCATCCTACCAAAACATACTATTTTTTCTGATGTTTCGATAGCAACCAAAATAGTGAGTATGAGGTGATACCTTGTGGCTTTGATATTCTCATATTTAAATTATTTATATTTATTTTGTTAAGTTGGGGGAGTATTTCATATTCCTGATATTAACTCCTAATCAGGTACATGGTTTGTAAATATTTCTACATTACTCTAGGCTGATTTTTTCACTCTGTTGATTGTGTCATTTGATGCACAGAATTTTTTAAATTTGATAAAGTCCAATTTATGTTTTTACTTTCTTTTACTGTACTTTTGGTGTCATATCCAAGAAATCATTGCCATATGTCATGGAGCTTTTCTCTCTGTTTCCTGCAGGAGTTTAATACTTTTAATTGTTACATATAGGTCTTTGACCATTTTAAAATTAATTTTTGCTTAGGGTATAATGTTAAATATTCATTCTTTTTGCATTTGGAATATGATTTTTGCAAGATGGTTTTTTAACACAACTGTCCTTTCCCCATTGCATGGTCTTGGCACCTATACTGAAAACCATTTGACCATATTTGCAAGGATTTATTTCTGGGCTAGAGACTTGATCTCATTTATCTATATATCTGTGTCTATTTCAGTGTCACACTGTTATGATTCCTCTAGTTTTGAAATCAGGAAGCATGAAACCTCACATTTTTCTTTGTCAATATTGTTTGGCTATTTAGGGTCCTTTGAGATTCTACTAGTAGATTTAAATAAATACTTTTGGAATTTTGATAGGGATTGCATTAAATCTGTTGATTGCTTTGGATATTGACTTTTTAAATATTATTTTTATTGTTTACACTTTTACAGATATCCCCAATTCCCCCCTTTGCCCATCTCTACCCAGCCCTCTCCATACCCTTTCCTCTAGCCAATACCACACTATTGTTTGTGCCTATTGGTTGTGCATATATATGTTCTTTCATCCATTCTCCCTTTCCCCTCCTCTTGTCAGGGTTCCGTTTATTCATGCATTCATGCCTCTGGATCCATTTTGTTCATCAGTTTATTTTGTTCATTAGATTCCACATATAAGTGACATTATATGACATTTGTCTTTCTCTGACTAGCTTATTTCAATAGGCAAAATAATCTCCAGGTCCATCCAGACTGTCACAAAAGGGTAAGAGTTCCTTCAGCTTTTTTTTGTTCTTCTTTACAGCCAAGTAGTATTCCACTATGCATTCTGAGTAGTATCACTGCTTGTTTACCTACTCCTCTATTGATGGGCACTTGGGTTGTTTCAGATATTGGCTATTGTAAATAATGCTGCTATGAACATAGGGGTTCATTTTTTCTTTCAAATTTGTGTTTGATGATTCTTAGGATATATTTTTAATTTTTTGAGGAAACTCAATACTGTTTTCCAGTGGCTACACCAGCCTGCATTCCCACCAATAGTGCACATGGGATGTCTTTCCAATTGCTAGTATATGTGGCTTCTTTTATACTCAGAAAAATTTAAAAATTTTTTTCAGTGTACAAGCCTGTTACTTTCTTTAATCAATTATTCCTAAATAATTTATTATTTTGAAGCTATTTTAAATATAATTATTTTCTTAATATTCTTTGTGCATTTTTCAGTGTTAGTATATAAAAGCACAACTTGTTTTTTGGGTATTTATTTTTCATTCTGCAAAGTAGCTGGTATGTAGAACCTTTAGTATCCTCTATATAATATCATGTCATATGCAAAATATTTTATTTTTTCCTTTCCAATTTGAATGCCTTTTGTTTGTTGTTATATAATTACTCTGAGACTTCCAGTACTATGTTGAATAAAAGTGGTGAAAGTGGGATCTTTATCTTTGGAAAAGAACTTTTATTTGGTAGGTTTTCATATATAACTTTTATTGTGTTGAGTGGTTTCCTTCTGTTCCTGGTTTAAGTGTTTTTATCATGAAAGGGTGTTGAAATTTTGTCAAATGTTTATTCTGCATCAATTGATATAATAATTGTTTCCTTCATTGTGTCTTACAATGATAAATTTCATATGTTGAAATATCCTCGCATTCCACAAAAAATCTCTCTTAATCATGAATATAATCCTTTTAATATGATGCTGAATTTGGATAGCTAGTATTTTGTTAACGATTTTTGCATGAATGTTCATAAAGGATTTGGGTCTGTATTGTTTTTTAGTGTCACTGTCTAGTTTTGGTATCAAAGAAATGATGGCGTAATATGAGTTTGGAAATGTGCACTTCATTTTCATTTTTCAGAAGAGTTTGAAGAGAACTGGTGTTAATTATTAAACATTATAGAAAATGTACCGTGAAGCCATCTAGTCTTAGCCTTTTCTTTTTTGGAAGATTTCTTATCCCTGATTCAATCTCTGCAGTTTGGTTCTGTTCAGATTTTATATTTCTTTATGATTCATTATGGATAAATTGTATATATCTAGGAACTTATTAATTCATCTATAGAATCTGTTGGCATATAAATTACCAGAGTATTCTCTTAAAATCCTTTTATGTTTGTAACATAGGATGTAATGCCCCCTCTTTTGTTTTAAATTTTAGTTATATGAATGTCTGCTCTGTTCTGTTCTGGGTTAATTTAGCTTTGGGTTTGTCAATTTCGTTCATCTTTACAAAACTTAAGTTTTGATTTTATTTATATTCCCTATTGTTTTTCTATTCTCCCTCTGCTTATCTTTGCTCTAATCTTTGTCATTTCCTTGCTTGTGTCAGTAAGGGGTTTACTTTGTTCTTTTTCTAGTTTCTTAAGGTATATAGTCAGGTTATTGATTTTAAATCATTTTTAATGTAAACTATTATAGCTATAAATTTCCCTATTAGCACTGCTTTTGCCAGATCTTAATGGATTTGGCATGTTGTATTTCAGTTTTCATTTGTCTCAAAGTCTTTTCTACTTTCTGTAGATATTTTTTCTTTGACCGAATGGTTATTTTGAATATGTTAATTTCCATATATTTGTGGATTTCCAATTTTCCTTGTGCTACTGATTTCTAGTTTCATTCCATTGTGAACATAAAAGATAATTTGTATGATTTGAATAAATTAAAATGTATTAAGACATTTGTGATCTAATCTATAGGCTGACTTGATGTGTACGTTAGCAAAATATTCCATTTTTGAGTGTTATGTTCCATACATGCTTGCTAGTTTCAATTGATGTGCAAGTGATTATTTTCTTACTTACCTCTGACTGTCTTACCCATTATTGAATTTGGGAAAAATCTCCTACTATTATTCTAGACTTATCTATCTTTTCTCCCTTCAATACTGTCAGTCTACTTTATATATTTAGAAACTCTAATATTGGAAGCATATAAATTTATAATTGTTATATTTTCATAGTGAAACAATCTTTTTGCCCATATATACTAGTATTGTCTTTCTTCGTTTCTTACAACAATTTTTTACTTAAAGTCTATCGTGTCTTATATTAGTATAGTCATCCCCTCTCTTTTTAGTTACTATTTATAATAAATATATTATTTTCCCAATCCTTTCACTTTCACTGCTTCAATTCAAAGTGAGTCTCTTGTAAACAGTATACATTTTGTTATCTTTTCGTAATACAATCAGCCAATCTATGCCATTTTATTGAAGGATATGATACACTTAACATTTTAAGTAATTAGTGATAGGGAAGAAACAATAATAATAGCCATTTTGTGAAATGGCTTTGTAAGCTGTATAGCATTTGTCCCTCATTTCCTCCCTTATTGTGCTCCTTTGTGTTTAGATAATTTTTAAAAAATGATATGCATTGATTCCCTTCATATTCTTTTGTGTAAATATTATAGATATATTTGTAGTTTTCATGGGCTTTACATAAAACATATTAAAGTTTTAACAAACAATTTTAACTAAACAATTCCGATTGCATCCTAAAACTCTACTCCTTTATACCTGTCATTCACCATATTTTGTTACTGTTGTCACAAATTACATACACACACACACACACACACACACACACACACACACACACAGTGTTCCTATTAGCATAGAGTTATAGTTATTTTTATGCTTTTGTGTTTTAAATCTCATAAAATAATTGAAACTGGATGTATGATAATACAGATTTTTTTCACATACATATCTTTACTGGAAAACTTTGTATTTTCATATATCATCAAGTTATTGTCTGGAATCTTTTTTTATCATTTTCTCTAGGTTAGATCTAGTGATGATCGATTCCCTCAACTTTTTATTTTATTTTTTTTTATTGTGTTACATGCATCCCTATCTTCTTGGCCCCGCCCATCCCAGGCATATCCCAAACCCCTAGTGTCTTGTGTTCATTGGTTATGCTTACATGCATGCATACAAGTCCTTTGGTTGATCTCTTATCTACCCCACCTATCCTCAATCTTCCTGCTGTAATTTGACAGTCTTTTTGATGCTTTACTGCTTCTGTATCTATCCTTTTGTTCACCATTTTACAATGTTCTTTATTATCCACAATGAGAGAGATCATGTGCTGTTTTTCCTTCATTGACTGGCTTATTTCACTTAGCATAAGGCTCTCCAGTTCCATCCAGGTTGCTGCAAATGGTAAGAATTCCTTCTTTTTAATGGCAGCATAGAATTCCATTGTGTAGATGTACCACAGTTTTCTGATCCACTCATCTGCTGACGGGCACCTAGGCTGTTTCCAAATTGTAGCTATTGTAAATTGTGCTGCTATAAACACAGGGGTGCATAAATTTTTTTCTGATTGGTGTTTCTTAGGATATATGCCTAAGAGTGGGATTGCTGGGTCAAGTGGGAGGTCCTTTTTTAGATTTTTGAGGGAACTCCATACTGTTCTACACAGTGGCTGCACCAGTCTGCATTCCCACCAAAGGTACACAAGGGTTCCTTTTTCTCCGCATCCTCACCAACACTTGTCTTTGTTGATTTGTTGATGATTGCAACTGGGACAGGTATGAGATGGTATCGCATTGTCATTTTGATTTGCATCTCTCAGATAATTAGTGACTTTGAATATGTTTTCATGTGTCTCTTGGCCTTCCTTCTGTCATCTTTAGAAAAGGTCTATTTAGGTCTGTTGCCAATTTTTTTTTTATTGGATCATGATCATTTATCTTCCTTTTATTAAGTTGTATAAGTTGGCTGTAGATGTTGGAGATTAAACCTTTATCAGTGATAACATTTGCAAATATGTTCTCTCAGTGGGCTTTCTTGTTGTTTTGTTGATGGTTTCTTTTGCTGTGCAAAAGGTTTTTATTTTGATGTAGTCCCATTTGTTTATTTTTTCTTTAGCTTCCATTGCCCTTGGAGTAGTATCAGTGAAGAAGCACTTTCGGCAAATGTCTGAGATTGTGCTGCCTGTGGATTCCTCTAGTATTTTTATGGTTTCCCATCTAATGTTTAAGTCCCTGTATCCATTTTGAGTTTATTTTTGTATTTGGTGTAAGTTGGTGGTCCAGTTTTATTTTTTTGCATGTATCTATCCAATTTTCCCAATACCATTTATTGAAGAGGCTGTCTTGGCTCCATTGTATGTTCATGCCTCCTTTGTCAAATAGTAATTGAGCATAGTGGTTTGGGTGGATATCTGGATTCTCTATTCTATCCCATTGGTCTATATGTCTGTTCTTGTGCCAGTACCAGGCTGTTTTGAGAACAGTTGCTTTGTAATATAGCCTGAAATATAGCCCACCTACTTTATTCTTCTTGCTCAGGATTGCTGAGGCTATTTGCAGTCTTTTTTTTGTTCCAGATGAGTCTTTGAAGAGTTCTTTCTAGGTCTGTGAAATACGTTGTTGGTATTTTAATGGGTAGTGCATTGAATGTATAGATTGCTTTGGATAGTATGGACATTTTAATGATGTTGATTCTCCCAATCCATGAACATGGTATGCTCTTCCATGTGTTTATGTATTCCTCTGTCTCTTTTTTTCAGTATCCTGTAGATTTCCGCATATAGGTCTTTTACCTCCTTAGATAGGTTTATTGGTAGGTATCTTAATATTTTTGGTGCAATGGTAAATGAAATTACTTTTTGAGTCTTTCTGTAATTTCACTATTAGTGTATAGAAATGCCACAGATTTCCTGGCTTTAATTTTGTTCCTGCTACATTTCTGAATTCATTTATTAAGTCAATTAGTTTTGGGATGGAGTCCTTCGGATTTTGTATGTACAGTATCATGTCATATGCAAATAAAGACAGCTTTACTTCTTCTTTTCCAATTTGGATGCCTTTTATTTCTTCTTCTTGTCTAATTGCAATGGCTAATACTTCCAGTACTATGTCAAACAGGAGAGGTGAGAGTGGGCATCCCTGTCTTGTTTGTGTTCTTAGGGGAAATGGTTTTAGTTTTTGCCCATTGAGTATGATGTTAGCTGTGGGTTTATCATATCTGGCTTTATGATGTTGAGGTATGATCCTTCTACTCCCACCTTGTTGAGAGTGTTTTATCAAGAAAGGGTGTTGTCAAATGCTTTTTCTGCATCAATTGATATGACTATGTGATTTTTCTCTCTCAATTTGTTTATGTGATGTATCACGTTTATTGATTTGTGGATATTGTACCATCCCTGCATTCCTGGGATGAATCATACTTGGTCATGATGTATGATCTTTCTAATGTACTGCTGGATCCTATTTGCTAGAATTTCGTTGAGGATTTTGATATCTATGTCCATGAGAGATATTGGCCTATAATTCTCTTTCCTTGTGTTGTCTTCATCTGGTTTTGGTATTAGGGTGATGCTGGATTCATAAAAGGTGTTTGGAAGTGTTCCTTCTTTTGAATATTTTTGAATAGTCTGAGGAGGATAGATTTTAATTCTTCCTTGAATGTTTGGTAAAACTCTCCTGTGTAGCCATCTGGTCCAGGGCTTTTGTTTGCTGGAAGCTTTTTGATGACTGCTTCAATTTCCTGCATAGTTATATGGACTATTGAGATGTTTGGATTCTTCCTGATTGAGTTTTGGAAGGTTATATTTTTCTAGGAATATGTCCATCTCCTCCAGGTTGTCCAGTTTGTTGGAATAGAGTTATTCATAGTATTTTGTAACAATCCTTTGTATTTTGGCGGGGTCTGCTGTTATTTCTCCTCTTTCATTTCTGATTTTATTAATTTGGGTCTTCTCTCTTTGCTGCTTGGTGAGGCCTGGCTAGAGGTCCATCAATCTTGTTTATCCTTTCAAAGAACCAGCTCTTGGTTTTGTTGATCTTTTGAATTATTTCTTTGGTCTCCATGTTGTTTATCTCTGCTCTGATCTTTACTATTTCCTTCCTTCTGCATACATTGCGCTTTTCTTTTTGCTCTTTTTCTAGCTCTTTTGAGTCATAGGGTTAGGAAATTTATTACCATTGTTTCCTATTTTTTTTCAGTAGGCTTTTAGAGCTATGAAATTCGCTCTCAAGATTGCTTTCACTGTGTCCCATAAATTTTGTATTGTTGTGTTTTCATTGTCATTTGTTGCCATGATATTTTTATTTTTTCCTTGATCTCTCTGGTTACCCAGTCATTGTTTAATAGCATGCTGTTTAGTCTCCATGTGTTTGATTTCTTTGTATTGTTTTCATGGTAGTTGATTTCCAGTTTTATGCCACTGTGATCTGAGAAAATGCTTGATATGATTTCTATCTTCCTGAATTTGAAGAGAATTTTCCTATGACCCAACATATGGTCCATCTTTGAAAATGACCCATGTGCACTGGAGAAGAATGTATATTCTGTGGCTTTGGGGTGAAATGTTCTGAAGCTGTCAATTAATTCCATCTGGGCTAGTGAGTCATTTAGGATTGATGTTTCTTTGCTGATTTTTTGTTTAGAGGATTTTCCAGTGGTGACAGTGGGGTATGAAAGTCTCCTACTATGATTCTATTGCTGGCAATCTCTCCCTTGATATTCCCCAGGAGTTGTTTTACGTATTTAGGTGCTCCTATATGGGGTGCGTATGTGTTTATCAGAGTTATTTCTTCTTGTTGGATTGTTCTCTTAAGTATTATGAAGTAGCCTTCTTTATCTCTTCTTATGTACTTCACTTTGAGATCTAATTTGTCAGTTATAAATATTGCAACCCCAGTTTTTTCTTTCATTTCCATATGCCTAAAATACCATCTTCCATCCCTTCACCCTCAATCTGTATGCATCTCTTTTTCTGAGGCAGGTTTCTTGTAGACAGCAGATATATGGATCATGTTTTCTTATCTAATCGGTTACCCTATGTCTTTTGATTGAAGCATTTAATCTGTTTACATTTAAAGTTATTATTAACAGGTACTTACCTGTCACCATTTTTAATCTTTACCCCCGAATTCCTTCTTTGCTTCCTATTTCTTTTTTTTACAGCAGACCCTTTAACATTTCTTGCATTGCTGGTTTGGTGGTAATATATTTCCTTAGTCCTTTTTTGTTTGTGAAGTTCCTGATTTCGCCTTCAATTCTGATTGAAAGCCTTGCTGGGTACAGTATTCTTGGATTCAGACCCTTCCTTTGCATGACTTTGTATATTTCATTCCATTCCCTTCTGGCCTGATGAGTTTCTGCTGAGAAATAAGTTGCTAGTCTTATGGGGGTTCCTCTGTAGGTAACTTTCTGTTTCTCTCTGGCTGCTTTTAAGATTCTTACTTTGACGTTGGTGTTTGCCAAGTTAATTATAATGTGCCTTGGTGTCGCTTTTTTGGGGTTCATTTTGCTTGGGACTCTGTGAGCTTCTTGGATTTGTGTGGGTTTTTTCTTTCCTATATTAGGGAAGTTTTCTGTCATTATTTCTTCAAACAGGTTTTCTAATATTTGCTCAGTTTCCACTCTTTCTGGAACCCCAATTATGCAGATGTTGTTTTCTTTCGTGTTATCCCAAAGTCCCCTTAGACTCTCCTCTCGCTTTTTAACTTTTTTTTCTAGAAGCTGCTGTATTTGGTTCTTTTTTCCTACCTTGTCTTCTAGCTCACTGATGCAGTACTCTGCTTCTTCTAGTCTACATTTGATGCTTTCTATTGAGTTCTTTATAGCAGTGATGTCATTTTTCATTTCTTCTGCTTCTTTTTCATTTCCTCTTGGATCTTACTCACATTGTCGATTTTGTCTTCCATTCTTTTCAGCCACCTTATGACCATTTTTCTGAACTCTCTCTCTGGCAGGTCTATTTCATTACTTCCTTTTCTGGTGATACCTGCTTTTCTGTCATATGCAGGCTGTTTCTTCGTCTGCTCATGTGTTTCTTCTCCTGGTGTCTGGTTATGTAGTTTTCTCTCTTATGTTGACTTAAAGGCACTAACTACAACATGACCAGGTATAAAACACAAGGGTCTTATCCCATGTGAAATCCGAACTTTCCATGTGGCGTGTGGAGCTCCTCTGTGTCCAGGTGTTTGTGCCGATTCAATTCCCTCAATTTTTGTTTATCTGATAAATTATTAATTTCTTCTCCATTTTTGAAGGACAGTTGTGATACATATGGTAGTCTTAGTCAACAGGTGTTTGTTTGTTTTTTTTCTTCAAATCTATTATCCCACTGCTTTCAGACATGTTCGATTTCTGTTGAAAAATCTGTTGACAGTCTTTCAGATGCTTGCTTGTATGTAACACATCATTTTCTTACAGCTTTTAAACAATCTTCTTCTTCCTCCTCTTTTTCTTCCTCCTCCTCCTTCTACTTTCCACACTTGGATTATAATGTATCTCAGTATATGTCTATTTGAATTTACTCTACCAGAAATTTAACTTTTAAAATGTGTTTCTCTTTATTTAAATTTGAGTTTTCAGCTGTTGTTTCTTCAAGTATGCTTTCTGCTCCATTCTTTCTTCTTCTTCTTCTGAGATTCCCAAAATCCAAATGATGAGCCATATGTCCCTTAAACTCTGTTCACTTTTCTTCCTTTTTTTACTTTTTGCTCTTCTAACAATAATTTTAAATGACCTGTTTTCAAATCCACTCATTCTTTTTTATATATTTTTTAATTCTTTATTATTTAAAGTACTACATATGTCTCCATTTTTCCCCACTGGTTTCTTCCCAGCTGTTCCCAAGCTCTAGCACATGTCCTCACTCCCCTACTGTCTGTGTCCATGGGTTATGCTTACATGCAGGCAAGTTCTTTGGTTGACTCCCTCCCCATTCTCTCCTCCCCTGCCTTCCCTCTGAAGTTGGACAGTCCATTCTATGCTTCTATGTCTCTGAATCTATTTTTGTTCATTAATTTATGTTGTTAATTATATTCTACAAATGAGTGCAATCATGTGATATTTATCTTTCTCTGAGTGGCATATCTCATTTAGCATAATGATCTCTAGGTCCATCCATGCTCATTCTTTCTTCTGCTAGATCAAGTTAGATCTTAAACCCCACTAGTGAATTTTCAATTGAGGTACTGTATTTTTCAGCTCCAGGATTTGTTTAGTTCTTTTATAATTTATGTACCTTTGTTGATATGCCCCTTTTATTAAAAAATATATTCCTGTTTTTATTTAGTTTTCAGCCTGTGTTTTCTTTTGCTCAGCAAAGATATTAAAGACATATTTTAAAAATTATTTTTCAAGTAAGACTGGGGCCTGCATTTATTTAGGATTAAGTTCTTCATTTAATTTGCTCTTGTGAATGAGCCATGTTTCCCTATTCTTTGTATGACTTGTATATTTTTAGTGATACTTGGTATTTAAAAAAGTCACCTGTCACAGAATGTACTGACTGCCTAGGGAAAGGCATTCACCTATTAGCCTGACTTAAAGGCTGAAGGCCTTCTCAAATAATTTCTGGATATGTTGGTACATCCCATGGGTCTATATATTCCCTTTTATTCCTGTTCCTGCATAGATCACTACTTTTAAATGTCTTAAGGGTCTCACACTTGTTTCTTCTCAAATGATTTGCATTTTTATTATACTTTGTTCCATAATTCCTTGCCCCCAATTTCTCATAGTTCAGACATCCTGTATCTGTAATTAATATGCCATAATGACCACCTCTTACTTTCAGCCTTTATCCTACTATCCAAACTATGCCTCTATTCCCATCAGTGCTCTGAAACAGGAAAACAGAAATCAGTCACTTGGGCAGCATCAGACAAGTCAGACTGTAGCAAGCAAGTTCCTTTCTTTTTCTTCCATCACTTAGGAAAAAAACTAGGAATTGAGTAATTGCCTTCTGGCCATGTATGTATGCTATACTCTATACTGTATTATGGAGGAGATGGCACAAGATTGTGACCCTGCTAGCGATTTTCAAACTGTTGATCACAACCCACAAGTTGAGAACCACTGCTGTAGAGCCTAAGACCAGCGGAAAATATAGATATTTACATTGTGATTCATTAACAGTAGAAAAATTATAGTTATGAGGTAGCAACAAAAATAATTTTATGGTTGGGGTCACCACAACATGAGGAACTGTGTTATAGGGTTGCAGCATTAGAATGGTTGAGAACCACTGCTTTAGAGACAGAGGGAGAGGGAGAGAGATAGAGAAGAGAGAGAGAGAGAAACATCGATGGGAGAGCAAAATACCAATTGGCTGTGTCCTTCACATGCCCCCACAGTGTTCACACTCAATACCGGGCATGGAATTGAACTGGCAACTTTTCAGTTCATGGGACTATGCCTAACCAACTGAGCAACACCAGCCAGGGCTCCATCTTTTACTTTGTTAGTGATGTCATCTGATATATTAAATCATTTTAATATGGTTAAATCTACTAATCTATACATTTCATGCTTTTATGTTTAATTAAATATTTCTTGCCTTTGGCAGTACAGACATTTTCTCTATTTTCTTCTCTGCAACATTTGATGTTTTGCTTTTTCCCATTAGTAGTGACTTTTATGTATTTAATGAGGAAGGGATCCAATTTCTTTCTTGTTTTTAATTAACAAACTATATCCAATTGATTTAGCTGCATTTGCTTCAATGTTCATCTCTTTCTGCAACAATAGTAACTCTGCCATATAAGGTGTGTGTTCTGGATATTTATTATGACACAGCAATCTGTTCATCACTAGGCCACTACCTCACTAACCCACTGCTTAAATTATAATAACTCCTATATCTTTAAAATGATTCTGGTTATATTGAATCCCTCATTCAACTGTTGAAAAAAATGTTTAAGTATATTTTTATTGATTTCAGAGAGAAAGGAAAGGAAGAGAGAGATAGAAACATCAGTGAGAGACAATCATTAACTGGCTGTCACCTGGACTCCCTAGACTGGGGATCGAGCCCACAACCCAGGCATGTGCCCTGAGACCAGAATCAAACAGTGACCACCTTATTTATAGGTTGATGCTCAACCACTGAGCCATGTTAGCCAGGCTAATTGTTGAAATTTAAGAGAATGCTCATCAAATTCCATGAAAATAATTTCAGATTGTTTGAAATTGAATTTTCACTGAAGTTGATGTATTATTATGGACAAAAATTACTTATTTGTGATATTGTCTTCATACTAACACCATGACATAGTTCACTAATATGTCTTTAATGGCATTACATATTTTATCTTTCTAGAGATTGATTAGACACTTTTGTAAAATATAACCCAGTGAATACCCTGTAACCACTACATAGCTCAAAAAAACAGACTTTTGTCAAGTATCTCAAAAGCCCTTCTTGTGTCTTGTCCTAATTACAACCTTTTTGATTCTAGTAACAAACCATCATTTTGATCACTGTGCTTTTCTTTGAAGTTTATGACCTACCTAATTCAGTTATATTTTTACAAAAATTTACTTTTGCCAATTTTAATATATATCAAAAACACTCTTTTTAATTTACAGTTTACCTTTCTATCACTTTTCTTTTACACATTTAATGTATTTTGAAGAAACCAAGATATATGTATTGCAGAATTTTCACGAGTGTTGATTTTGATGATGGAATTCTCATGATATAGTTTAAAAACTGGGTACACAGGATTAACAGATCCAGGTTTATTTTAATTGATTAATTCATTAATGCATCCATTCATTCATTCATTTGGTCAGTTAGTCTGTCTTAATGAGCAATGGTTATTTTCTCCATCTGGTTGTCTAGTTTTCTCTTTCTGTGGTGTTAGTAGCAATTTATGCTAAAATTGATTCATTCCTGAGGATATGCTAATTTACATTAATTTAACTGAAATACCTTTCCATCATTTGTCACATATACTTACATTTTTACTAGAAGCCTGGTGCCCAGATTTGTGCACTGGAGGAGGGTTCCCCTCAGCCCAGACAGCACCATTGTTGGGGATCGGGCCTAAGCCAGCAGTCAGAAGTCCCTCCTGCAGTCCGGGATCCCTCGCTCCTTATCACCCATCTATAGCAGGAAAGGCTCCTGCCACCACACCACTGTGCTCACCAGTTGCAAGCTGAGCAGCACATCCTCCTATGGGAGTGCACTGACCACCAGGGGGAAGCTCCTGCGTTAAGCATCTGTCCCCGATGGTCAGTGCATGTCATAGCAACTGGTGGTTCCGCCATTGGGTTGATTTGCATATTAGGGTCTTATTATATAGGATTAGAGGCCTGGTGCACAAATTCATACAGGATGGGGTCCCTTGGGTGGCCTGCAGGGATTAGGCTAAAACCTGCAGTCCAACACTGCCTATAGCTCCTACTTGCCCTCCTGCTCATCTCGGCCCCACTGTGCCTGCTGCAGGCTCACACCCAATCAATCCTGATTGGAAGAGGCTTGTGCTGCCGCAGCAGCACTTGCTAACCATGAGCCCTGTTTCTGGCACCCTCCCATAGGGAGTGGCATGCGGGATCGGGCTGAAACCAGCTTTCTGACATGCCCTGAGGGGTCCCAGAATGCGAGAGGGTATAAGCAAGACTGAGAGATCCCATGGGTGCATGATTGGGCCGGGGAGGGACCACAAGAGGGCTCCAGGGCGTGTCAGGCCCATCTCACTCAGTCCCGATTTGCCAGACCTCAGCAGCAAGCTAACCTACAGGTCGGAGCATCTGCCCCTGGTAGTCAGTACATGTCATAGGGAGCAGTTGCGTACTTTAGCATATCATTAGCATATTATACTTTGGTTGTTCAGTTGTTCTGCTACTTGGTCTATTTGCATATTACCCTTTTATTATATAAGAGGAAAAGAAAACTTCTCTCATTAATGACTGGATAATACAAATGACATAATTTAAAAAGAAGTGACAGAATCCATTTTCCCTTATCAGTTTTCAAAATAATGTGTTCATTCCCTATCATTCTCTAAATTCCACCAAATCATTTTAAAAAATAACTCTTATAACTCATAGACTTAAGTATATTCATTGTAGTAATTATACTTACTGATGCTCAAAATGTCCCATCTTTGGCCAATAAGAATGTCTTCAAGTTAACTCTTTAGCCTTCTTTACAATCTTTAATTTCTTCCTTCGTTTTTGGTATCACCAAATTGTATGGGCTAGTTGTCAGCAAACTGTGGTTTGCCGCTCTGTTGACTAATGAGTTTGCTGACCACTGGTATGGGCGAATCATGAACATTTCCTACCCCAACTTTGAAATCACCCATTTCTCCAAGAAGTTCTGGTTTCTTTCAGAGGCAAATTATATTTCAGGACTATAATCTGGACTTTAGATGTGCTCTCTGCATATTATACTTTTGTTATATAACTGATAAGGGAAAATTGATTCTGTCACTTCTTTTTAAATTATGTCATTTGTATTATCCAATCATTAATGAGAGAAGTTTTCTTTTCATCTTATATAATAAAAGGGTAATATGCAAATAGACCTTATATAATCAAAGGGTAATACGCAGAGGCACTTGGTTACCATGTCTAGGCAAAACAGTAGATATGGCTAGAGTATATATGTGAGTGTGTGTCTTTGTGCGCACACACACACGTGTATGCAGGCATAGACATGCATTTGTGTACATAATCATTTCACATTTATAATGTCCAATTTAAATTCAGAACTAAATGCATTCACTTCAATTCTTCTATTTTATATCTGGGTCACCTTTAATGAGAGTTCATGTTTTTGAGCACATGGCATAAAATAATTAGGATGTCAATAATAGTAATTAGTTTTTATCCAACATTATGCAACAGTTTCATATAAATACCAATAATTGCACTACAAATATAATTATTGCCCCCCTACATTTTCAGTTATCAAGTAAACAACCATTATTTCTATATTGTCTCTCATATAACCATTTAGTTGGTTCTCCAAACATCCATATTTGATGGCATCATGAATTCTTATGTTGACATCTTTCCAGTAAGTTTGGTTGTCTGATACCTGTTCTATAATGAATTCCAAGGAGCAATTCAAAGAGATTATATTCCCTGAATTGTTGATTGTTAAAGTTTATCTGCAGTCTCTGTAAATGAAAGTCAGTTTGCTGACACTCTCATTTTTTGTATCTTAAATACCCTACTCCACTTTATTCTGGTTAGAAAATAGGTCTGTCAAAAAGTATGAAGACAATTGCACTTGTAATTAATTTGTACTTTTATATAGATAGCTCAAAAAAAATTTCCCCTTTAAAGACCATTGACTCTACTAGACTATGTCTCAATATTGGTCATCTCTGTAATTTTTTCAAATATTCAAAGCACATTTAAAATAATTTTTAAAATTTCCTTTTTACTCATTTATTTTTTCAATTACAGTTTGCATTCACTATTAGTTTATACTAGAGGCCCGGTGGGAGTACACTGACCACCAGGGGGCAGCTCTTGCATTGAGCATCTGCCCCTGGTGGTCAGTGCACATCAGAGTGACTGGTAGTTCTGCCATTCGGTCTATTTGCATATTAGCCTTTTATTCTATAGGATTGGTTTTAGATGTACAGCAAAGTGGTTAGACAACCATACACTTTACAGCACTCCCTCAATACATCAAGTACCTACCTGGCACCATATATAGTTATTACATTATTATTGTCTATGATATCTATACTGTTCTATACATCTCTTTGACTATTTTGTAACCACCAATCTATACTTCTGAAACCCTTCACCTTTTTCACCCAGTTCCTCAAACCTCTCTCCTCTGACAGCTGTCAGTTTGCTCTTTATATCTATGTGTCTGTTTCTGTTTTGCTTGTTTGCTTATATTGTTTTTTAGATTCTACATATAAGTGAAATCATAGGGTATTTGCTTTGACTTATTTCACTTAGTACAATAACATCTAGATCCATGCATGCTGTTGCAAATGGTAAAATTTCGTTCTTTTTTATGGTTGAATATTAACCTATTGAATATATGTGTCATAGGTTTTTCTTGGTTTGTTGTTGTTGTTGTTGTTGTTTGTTTATTTTTTTATCCACTTGTCTATAGGCACTTAGGTTGCTTCCATAGCTTGTATTTTGCAAATGATACTGCTATAAAGATAGGTGTGCACATATTCTTTCAAATTATTGTTTTGGGTTTCTTAGGATATATTCTTTGAAGTGAAATTGCTGGGTCATAAGACAGTTTCATTTTTAAATTTTTGAGAAACTTCCATACTGTTTTTCATAGCTGCACAAGTCTATATTCCCACCAACTGTGTACAGTGGTTTCCCTTTCTCCACATCTTGGCCAACACTTGTTTTTTGTTATTTTATTCATGAGAACCATTCTGATAGATATGAGGTAATAACTCATTGCAGTTTTAATTTGCACTCTCTAATGATTAGTGGCATAGAGCATTTTTTCATGTCTATTGGCCATCTGCATGTCCTCATTGAAAAAGTGTCTATTTTTAATTGGATTGTTTTTTATTTTGGTGTAGAGTTAGTTGCATGAATTCTTTCTACATTTTGGATATTAACCCCTTATTTCATGTAGCATTGGCAAATATGTTCTCCCACTAAGTGGGTTGTCTTTTTATTTTGTTGATGGTTTCTTTTGTTTGCAAAACCTTTTTAGTTTGATGTAGTCCCATCATTAATTTTTTTCTTTTATTTCCCTTGCACGAGAACATATATCAGAAAAAAATATTCCTAAGAGAAATGTCCAAAATTTTATTGCCTATGTTTTCTTCTAGGAGAAAAATCTCCTTTAAAAAATTCTATGAGTTTTCTTTGAATAATTGATTCTATTATTTTTCTGTTATTTGCTTTTGTATTTTTTTCTTTGGAAATCCTATGTATGTTAGATATTCTAAATGTGTCCCTCATCTTTTCTAGTCTCTTCAGTCATTATTTATTTGAATATTCAAAAATTATCTTTTTATCTTAAATATCCCTTATTCCTTATGTATAAAGATTATTCAATACTTTATTTCTTCTTATTTAACCTTCATTCATAAAATTGTTTTTTTTTATTTTGAATTCTTTCCAAAGTTCTATTGCCTAATTTGTGAGATTCTCTAAATTCTGATTTAAATTGTTCTTTCATATCCTGTATTACTTTCTAATGTCTTCAGCTTATTTAAAAACTTATTCTTTTTCTGGCATGCATTTATGGTATGAGGGGCTATTTTTTTCATTTTTCTTATTGCAATCTATGGGATTAAGATCCTTTTTGCTGGTTATTATTTTATATTCAATTATTATATCTGACATTTTTGATAATTCAAATAGCTTTTATTTTTATTTTTCTTCAGATTCTAGAGATCCCACTTACTTGTTTTCATGGAGTTTTAAAAAATGTAACAGCCTACTTTCTGAGATACACTAGCTCTGACTGTCCTTCCTATTTTTATTTGGGCTTTATCTTTGTCTGAATTCTATTCATAGTAGTTTAACCTAAATGTGAGATTTGGTCTTGGAAAATAACTTTGGTTGGTTAATTTCTCATGGGGCCCAAGTCTCTAGTTATGGAAGCCTTACCCTGAAACCCTTGGACTCATTTGATATTATAGTGTGTAAAAGCTTCCTTGTTTTACTAGCTGTTCTTTAAATTGCCCCTCCATTGGTTTTCCCCAGAGTATTTGTAGACAAGAATCCTCAGATGCTTTCTTGTTCTGTACCATTTCTCTCATGCATCTGCTGATACCATATATATCTTATATTATAGATAAACTAGAGGTCCACAAATTCATGCACAGGTGGGGTCCCTCTGCCTGGCCGGTGATTAAGGTCTATGGGGAGGGGGCATCTCTGGGAGGTGGGCTGGCTAGCCTCTCAATCGAAGCCTATGGTGGGGGGGTGGGGGTGGGGCGACCAGCAAGGGTAGGGACCACAAGAGGTTGGCTGTCTGGGGAGAAGGGCTGTAGGAGGTTGGCAGTTGGTGGGAGGGGCTGTGGGAGATTAGCTGGTCAGTGGGAGGGGCCACAGGAGGTTGGCTGGCTGGGGACAGGGCCATTGGAGGTTGCCCAGTCAGGGAGAGGGGCTGCAGGAGGTTGGCTTTGGGAGCCCACTGACCACGAGGGGGCAGCTCCTCCACTGAGTGTCTGCTCCCTGCTGGCCAGTGTGCATTATAGTGACTACTCATGCAGTCATCCATTTGTTCTGGTCGTTCCAGTCATTTGGTCATAATGGTCACTTAGGCGTTTATATATATAGACTATCCTTATCCAGTCATATTTTAGAGTTCAATGAGATACCATGTCATTTAGTTTCACTGTAAGTGTCCATATGTTATTGCTAATGGACTAGTAGTTATTAAGGGGGGTAGTAATTATTTTACTATTTACTAGAGACCTGGAGCATAAATTTGTGCATGGTTGGGGACCCGCTGGATGGCGTGCAGGGATTGGGCCAAATCACGCAGTCCCACACTGCCTGCACCTCCTACCTGCCACTCCACTCATCGTAGCCCCACTGTGCCTGCCGCAGGCTAGCACCCAATCAGTCCTGATTGCAAGAGGCTCGTGCTTCCACAGCAGCACTCACCAGCCATGAGCTCTATGTCTGTCACTCTCCCAAGGGGAGTGGCTTGTAGGAGTGAGCTGAAATCGGCTCTCTGAGATCCTCCAAGGTGTCCTGGATTACGAGAGGGCACAGGCCAGGCTAAAGGACCCCACTAGTGCACAACTGGGCTGGGAGGGACCGCAGGAGGGCTCTAGGGCGTGTCCAGCCCATCTTGCTCAGTCCTGATCAGCCAGACCCTAGCAGCAAGCTAACCTACTGATCTAAGCATCTGTCCCTTGGTGGTTAGGGCACGTCATAGTGACGGTTGATTAGTTAACTGTCTGCCCCCTGGTGATCAGTGCTCATCATAGCAAGTGGTTGAGCAGCCTTAGCATATCATTAGCATATTACACTTTGATTGGTTGCTCAGTTGTTCTGCTGTTTGGTCTATTTGCATATTGCCCTTGTATTATATAGGATTGTTATGTCTGTTTTTTCAAGGAAGAATTCAGGGATATGTAAAAACTATGCCAGCATTATCATTTTCCCTGAATTTGTCATGTCATGTACAGTTTTTGTATTATTGTATTTTGTATTACAATTTCAAAATAACTACTAAAATTATACTTAATACATAATTTTTGAATTAAAATGAACAGATATATTTTTCTAAATATGTAGTCATATTGTTGTTGTATATGACCCAAGGGTGTTATGAGATTCTTGACTAAGTTTATTCCTTTCATAATAAGATTTTAGCAATGTTCTCTTTTGGTGGAGTGGAAATTTCAGGCTATATTTAAATATGTTTAAAATATGCCAGTTTTGGAAACTATAATGATTCTTGAATATATGATTTAATAAAATATTTTCTAATGTCACTAGGAGTAGTAGATTGATAAGTAAAATCTGCTGTACTGCTACCATTTTTCAAAGATGTTTCAAGTTATATATAGCTTCTAAAAAGGGGAGCCTAGCCGAGACCGGTTTGGCTCAGTGGATAGAGCGTCAGCCTGCGGACTGAAAGGTCCCGGGTTCGATTCTGGTTAGGGGCATGTACCTTGCTTGTGGGCACATCTCCAGTGTGGGGTGTGCAGGAGGCAGCTGATTGATGTCTCTCTCTCATCGATGTTTCTGACTTTCTATCCCTCTCCCTTCCTCTCTGTGAAAAATCAATAAAATATATTTAAAAAAATGTTTAAAAAGGGGAGGCTATGTATTACATTCAACCTTGCCTTTCACATTCACATTAATCTTAACTAATTATAATAGAGATAGATACCTAACACAAGGCTTAGCCATTCACATTCTCTCTAGATAGATAAAGTCATGATCATGACTTTTTAAATTAAAAGCACATTTGAAGTTAAGAATGGATGTTATGCTGGGCTATGTTTGAATGACTAAGAGAGTGAAGCTAGTCTGGGTAAGAAGAAAAAAATGAGTTCATACACAGAGAGAAGCACAAATAGGAGGCTGTGAAGTTGCTTTAAGAGTTAAAGGAGTAGCCTTGGTTACTGACTCCCTTCTACCATTTCTAGGCATCCTGAAGTCTAACTGTATTTCGTTTCCTGTCCTTGGATGCTTATGAAACTTTTGTTGTACCCTTATGATAATTGTATTAACTTAAATATTCTCATGAGTCTTAAACAAATTTAAAATGCTCACAGACTATAAACAGTGATTTTAAAGGGCCACTCTATGCCATCTTCTCTTCGAATTAACTTGAGTAACTACTATTTCTTTATTACTAATTTCAACTCTAGGCCCACTGTAGTTCTTAGGCCCCCTAAATAAAAATTAGCAATGTCTAACCCCCCTCCTGACAGTCAACAACCAATATACAACTGGCTCTTTTTACTTAAATACAAATTTCAAAATAAGCTCCTCACAACTCCTTCTTTAAAGGAAGCTCCACAGTATCTCTGAATTGCATTCCCCATTGCTGCAGCAAGAAAAATATAACAATTTTAGATCAAAGGTTGTTTTTTCATCATGGGCTGTTGAATTTGATAGTTAGATACATATTTACTCTAATTTTTATGTATTAGTTTGTAAATTGAAAAGCTGGAATCCTTTTAAAAAAAATTAGCTAAGCTCCAAATAATTAGTCTTCAAAAATCCTTATATTGCCAAGAGAAACATATACACACCAAAAACTATGCAAAAATAGCTACTGTTAATGAGTGCCCTTAAAAGATGTGAACTACATTTGATTACTCTAGAATCATACAAGAATACATTTTAAGTTTGTCACTTTTATTAATCAAATAAAAGGTGTGACTAATAATAGTGACAAACTTAAAAACTTAAAGAACATTATCTTAATTTATATTTTAAAGTACATAACAATATAAACTATCAAAGACCAATTATCCTATAAGAAAAAATGTAAATACATGTGTGTTAAGAAAAACTGAACATAAAATAATACAAAGTGCAACTCAAATATATTTTATGATTATCCTATATAATAAAAGGCTAATATGCAAATTGTCCCTCCACTAGGAGTTCAACCAGAGGGCAGGGCTGACCTCCAACCTCCCAGAGACTCTCCCCCCAGCTGGCCCTGCCCCATATTAAACCACCCCCATCCCAACAGGCCCTAATCAAGGTGGGCCAGCGGGACCCCACCTATGCACAAATTAGTGCACCAGGCCTCTTGTTTAAAATAAGAATACTCACTGTTTCTTTTTGTAAGATTCTAAAATACCTTTAGTTACCTAATCCAGCTTTGTTCCTGCCATATACACATATATGATAAAGTCAAAAACAAAGCAATTCATTAGCACTATTTTTTAAACAGAACTGATTAATAGCTTGGGTAAAGATATTTTTATCATGTAAATTTCCTGAGTTCTTCACAAGAGTTTGACAGTTTTTCTTCTCAGAGGAGAATAGTATATCAAATTATAGAAAAAAAATGGAACAGAGATAAAATGAAAGCATAATCAAGAGTACTTGTTAAAGAATGAAAATATAAAAGCACATTATTTCCAGAAGCTGGGGTGAAGAGCAAGAATGAACCTTGGATGAACGTAGCAGCTACCTCATGGGTGTTCATGATCAATATTAGGACTTCCCACCAAACAACAATGTTACACATCTTCCCTTATTTTTTAAACTTACCTTCACCAAAAATGATTAGCAAAAACATAACATTCTAGTGAAGTACAAGAAAAAACACAGAATATTATGTATCAGAATATGTTAAACAATGTTAATATAAACAATAAATTATTTCTATTTACAAGTAAAAATAAATTTAATTAATATTATATAAATATAATTCCACAGGACCACAAAGAGATGGCATTAATTTGGCATAAGAAACCTGAAGCAGGATTCAAAAGATGAAAAAAATTTGGGGAATAGAAAAAAGGAGAAAGATCCAATGCAGAAAAAGAGTTATAGAAAAACAAGGAAATGTAATAATGCATAACTTGTTTACATATTTAAGGAATGTCTTCTATAGCAAGAAGATAGAGATGAGTTGAATCTGAAAAAAATGGTTATGACTAAACTGTGAGGGATATAAAATGTTGTTCTGTTATAAGCAGAAGTTTCTAGATTTTTGGATTGTATAAACTGGCAGAAATTTGAAGGATCATATTTTAAGATTGTCAATTTCATATTTTGCCAATTAATGGCATTTAAAAAACAGAACTCAAAAACCTAAGACCTAACATTTAGCGTCATTTTATTAAGAAAAATCATTTTAATACCAAAAAGAATATGAATAATCCATCTGCATAATCTTAAACACAGGACATATATCTGATATATTAAGATTAGGTTATATCTTTGGATGCAGAAAAGTTATAAAATAAAATTTTATTTTGCCCAGTGAACTTTCAATATGTAACTTGTTCCAATGTTTCATGTTCAGCATAGTCCTTTTTAAAAATCCAAGGGGCATATTCTAATGCTCTCTCAATTCAATCCAGAGTATTAGAGGTAAACTGAGAGAAGCCCAAGAAAAATTATTCTCAATTACCCAGCCATTTTTCTTATCTTCTCTTTGAAGTGCTGAGAAGAAAATAAACAGTCCAGATGTCTGGAAAGGGGGCTACATAAATGGAGTCCTGACTGACAGATAGAGGACAATTAAAAAGTTACCTGACAACAATTCCTTACATTTTAAAGTGTCATAAACTGTCACTTAGGAACCACTAATGTGGGTCTTATAACTTAAAATAAATCCTTCTTTGCTTTGGCGGCTGGGAAACTTGGGGCAGATTTATGCCCCAGTTTTAATAACAGTACTGGACCCATTACTAGTATTACTATTTTACTAAATGTGTTCTGTGTTTATTTTAGTATGTCCTTGATAATTATAAATTTCTCCCATATAATTGTCAAAACACTTAAGAAAAGTTACATTTAAATATCTATACTAATAATAGGGTAATATGCTAATTAGACCAGTCGTCCTTCAGGACAAAGCCGCAGTAGCCACAGATGGCAGCTGCTACTGCTGCAAGGGCTGGGCTGAGGCTCAGGCAGCGATGGTGGCTGGCAGTGGCAGCAGCAGCAAGAGGTCAATGAGGGCAGTGCCTTCCCCTGATTGGCCAGCTGCCTCCCACAGAGGGAGGCCAGACTCCAGCTTAGGCCCACTCCCTGGGAACAGCAGGCCTAAGTCGTCAGTAGGACATCCCCTGAGAACTCTTGGACTGTGAGAGGGAGCAGGCTGGGCTGAGGGACCCCTCTCCAATGCATCGGGCCTCTAATAGAAAAATAAAAGGTTTTTAGGGTATAAAGAAACATTTAAGATGTATGTTTTCAATAATGCTTATTCAATTTCTTGCTTATTGTAAAAGTAACATGTTACAGGGTCACTACACTGACAATTCTCTCTGCCAAGAGCTCTCTTCTAGTAAGCTATATAGCTCACCTCCTTTTAATCTTTGCTCAAATATAACTTTTACTATTCGCTTATTAAAACTCATTTACCCTTTTTAAAACTACAGTATAACCCTGCCATTTCTAAATCCCAGTCACTAGTGTGGTACTTATTCTTTTACATAGCATTTGCCAACTTTCAACATTTTATGTGATTTAAATGTTTATGCTTAATGCTTATTTATAGTCCCTCCTTGCTAGATTAAAAGCTCCAAAAGGCAGGGATATTTGTCTATTAGCTACTAATATATTCCAAGTACCTAAGATAGCACTTAACCTAGAGTAAGAATATAATATTTTTTATAAAAGGTGAATAGCCCATATGTGTTTTAAAAGCTTTATATGCATTATTTAATGTAATCCTCCCAAGCAGTGGTTCTCAACCTTTTTTAATTCTATGACCTTTTAATACAGTTCCTCATGTTGTGGTGACCCCCAATCTTAAAATTATTTTCATTGCTACTTCATAACTGTAATTTTGCTACTGTTAATGAATCATAATGTAAATATCTGTTTTCCGATGGTCTTAGGCGACCGGGTCGCGACTCAAGTTGAGAACCGCTGCTGTAGAGCCTAAGACCATCAGAAAACAGATATTTACATTATGATTCATTAACAGTAGCAAAATTACAGTTATGAAGTAGCAACGAAAATAATTTTATGATTGGGGGTCACCACAACATGAGGAACTGTATTAAAAGGTCACAGCATTAAAAAAGGTTGAGAACCGCTGCTCCCAAGAATCCTGGGAGAGTCGGGTACTATCATTGAAGACAATTTATAGAAAGGAACTAAGTTATAAATGGCCACCTTAGTCTCAAAAGGTCAAAGAGCTAAGAAAGTGGTGGAATAAGGATTTAAATTCAGTCCAGTTAGTAAATATTTCTAATAGAAATAGACTGTGCAAAAGCAGTTGAGATGATAGAAAAGGCATATGGAACATAGAGTAAATAGAAAGTGAAAAGCAAACAAATATATATATGAGGCTTCTAAATCCAACAAATGGCACCTAAAGCAATTATTCACTCACAGGATCATCTGCATATTGATTAGCCACTCCTGAATTTCATGACTATTTAGAAAACAAAACTCTTTTTAAATAAATAAGACTCCAGATAATATTTTTTCAAAGCTACTCTCCCAATTACAAGTGCATTAAATCTTCACAAGAGTGAATTTACCTTTTTTGCCTTCTTACTCCACTTAAGCTGCTACTGAGTAAAAGACAACAGCTTAATCAATTCCCAGTTAAGTATTTCTTTACATTTTCTCAGTTAAGGATTCTCATACAACAAATGTTATCTAAATAAAACAAAGTCACTTAAAGAAGCCTGGCTCTTTGAAGGCTTAGTAAACACAGCCTCCTAATGAAGGATATACAGCAGCCCTGTAAGGACCAGAGATTCCCCTCCAACTTTTCAAAGTTCTTCATTCTGTTGTTAGCTGTACAATAAGACTAACTGTGCAAATATGTTATTTAAAAAATGAACAAAAAGAAAGTATACATAATATCTTATTAGCATTTGTGGAAGCAATGTCTTCATATTCTTTGACAGTAAATTTTCTCCCAGAAGTAAAAATTATGTCATGATTAATAGAAACATCATAGAAAACTAAAATAATTAGAATAGAGAGAGAAAGCATACCTTCTATCAATAGCTCTTGTCCATGACTGCCAAGAAGTGTACGAGACAGGAATGGGGCAAAGTCTACAAAAATTTCACGAAGAAGAGGAGCAACTTTTTCTAAAGCTCTTTCAAGTTTTGCAGTGATGCTGTTGAAATTAAGACAAAGACTAGTAAATATAATTCAAAATAGAAAATGAAATAAACCATTTATTTCTAAAGTAAAACCTTTGAAAATAATAAAGTTCAATCTAATTCACTGAATAATGTGTAGAAGGGACATGGTAAAATTTCACATCAATCATAGGCTACTCCAAAGACTGCAGCTAAATTAGAACAACTATATGGTGAAAAGGATTTAGGGTTCTGTAACCTTTGAGGGCCACAGACATTATTCATAGTTCTAGAAGCTTTAAAAAAAAGTTCTCCCTAAAAAAAAAACAGTTTTTCAACACTTACTACATGGATCACTGTGACAATTACAAAGAATTAACTCTTTATCTAAAAAATTCCCTGAAAATTCCCTCAACAGGTAAACAAATAAGGGAATAATTGGAATTCAGTGTAATACAATTGAATTACTTTGCTAAAGTAGGCATTTTCCATTTCATAAGCCCAGTTAGTTGTATTTACCAAATTCGGTTCTGAAGCTTCATTTGTTCCAGAAGGTTGTTTGAGAAGCAATTTGTTAAAAAAAAATGAATCATTTTTTCCCATTAAAAATAATGTAAACTGAATAAATTCATTCCAGATCCCCAAGTGATTCCATATTAACCTTCCTTATATATAGTACATGTCTAACGTACTGTTTAATTTATAAACACACACTTCTTTTCCTTAATTTATTGATCCACACCCTACTAGCCTAAAAGGAATCACTTTCAGCACTCCTTCCAGGGTGTCTTTCTGGAAGTCAGTATACAGCATCTTCACTTTTCATGTATCACTGCCTCTGAAATGTTGTCACCAGCCTAACTGCTTTTCACTTATCCAAATCAACAAGTTTTTCTACCTCTTCTATTGCCTGTGATCATTGTTTCTTTCACATCTTTAGCAACATCACCACTCTTGATGGCCTATTTATATTTTAAAATTGTGCTAAGCATCCATTTGGCTAACAACAAAAGCAAAAAAATAAAACAACAACACACACACACACAACAGAAAAAATATTCACAGCACAATATCCTGAGATGTTAACAAGAGAGGTTTAGAAGTAAACTGACTCTCATTCTCTCCTTTGTTTGTGATGTGAGAAACGCCTTTTGTCATGCTGATACATCTGCATGAAATGATTGTCACATCCAGTGCAAAGTTTGGTTTAACAGCCAAGACATTATTTTCATGAACAACTTGGTCAAGAACCAAAATGTTTTGAGATAGGAGACTTTCAAGAATGAAGGTTTAACTGTATATTGTTCACTATTAAGTTTTCAATTATATGACCACTGTTTGATATTCTTAAAAACACTTTGAATAGTATATGCAAAAAGAAGAAAAAAAATGTAAAAAATAAATTCTGCTCAGGCAAATACAAAAAGTGTTTTGGAGTAAGATTGCTTAGCCTAGAATGCTGTTCTATCACATGGATGACTTTGGGACATTAGACTTCCTACACCTGAAAAATGAAAATGATCAGAGTCACTAATTAGTGAGGATTAAATGAGCTAAGGCATGTAAAGTACATAAAAAAGTACCTGGACACAGTAAGAGATCAACAATAGTAGCTCTTTTAATAGCTATGTTAATTAAGAAACACATATATTTATTCTTACAAAATGTGACTCTGATGTATTTTAAAAATTTAATTTAATAATATAATATTAGATGACCACTTTGTTCATCCACACAGAAAAGATGTATAATAAGGAATTAAACAATGCTTCCAAATAATAAAAGTTCTGCCACAACTCTAAGTAACATATTTGTTAGGTATGAGAAAACATAATGACAAAAAGGTAATTAATCATAGAATAATTTGCAACATAGTACTAATGTTTGAAACTTAACTATTTCATCTATTTTAAAGCAATTAAATGATTAGGGATGAGGAAATCATCAGAATGCCTTCTTTCCTACTTTCAAAATGAATCCTTTGTATACACAAGCCTTACCATTACTTGTATTTGACTTTGTCTCATCTTATCTGAGTGGACAGCCTTACAGAAAGGAAAACTCAAAGAGGAAACTCAGATTTAAGTAAATATTTAAAAATAATATTCTGAAGAGCTATTCTGTTATTCCTAAAGCAAGCACCTACATTAAGGCCATGATTCTCAGATGTTAGTGTAGATCAGAATAATCTGAGAGGCTTGTTTTAACAGAGTCATAGAACCCTACCCGCAGAGTTCCGGATTCAGCAGATCTGGGTGAACTGTGAGAAATTGCACTTGTAACAAATTCTCAGGTGGTCTAAAACTGCTAATCCAGGAAACATGCTTTGAGAAGAACTATTTTAATGAAAGTATTTACTATTAATACATTGTAATAAAACAGTTAGCAAAGGAAAGGTTACCCAAAGTAATATAATAATAATGTTATTTCTAACTTTTAGTGACTGTAGATATAAATTATTTTTTGGATCTACTACTTCTTTCATTCCTTTTCATTCTCCAGGATCATTTCCTATGATTTTTCCCAGCAGTGATCCCCTCTATTAAGGCACTGTAAGGAAGAAAGATAAACATGAACCTATGAAAAGGAGAAAAATCTATATGTAATTATTCTTGTTTGTTTCTGCAACTGAATTCTGAGTGAAGCTTGAATATTTATTTTTATTTAAGATTAATTAATGAAAATAAAATTACTTTAGACAAATACTAGATTTATACAGGTTCAAATCACAGCTATACTGTTGGATTGTAGTAAACTGTTATTCAATTACATCCAAGAACATTGATTTCCCTAATTTAAAACTTTTTTCCCCATATTTTATAGGTTTACGTTTAATCTAGAGATTTCAAAATTGCAAGAATACTGCTCTTGGTGATTAAGTTAAATATCAAATGGAAACTAATCAAAGCAACTAAGAGTGTGTGTGTAAATAGCATGTATGGATAAAAACAGACATGTATCAGAGAGTGAATCCCTATAAGATTTTTTGCAACTATTTCCTTATAAAATGTAATAGAATATTGGGGTTCTGTTTATACATATTGTCTGCAATCATAATTTTAATTTTCTAAAAGTGGACAAACCATGTAACATTTTATTCAACCAAGAGGTCAAATATTTAATTTCAAAAAGTCATCATCAAGCAGATTTCTCTATCCATGCAGAGAAGTCTTATCACCACTTCTCACAGAGAAGAATACGGACAGGTTTCTGTTCTTGTTAATATTTATAGATTTCTCACAATGTATTTTTAAGGAAAGTAAACACTGTAT
Organism: Lasiurus cinereus; assembly: GCA_011751065.1. Classification (NCBI taxonomy): domain Eukaryota; kingdom Metazoa; phylum Chordata; class Mammalia; order Chiroptera; family Vespertilionidae; genus Lasiurus; species Lasiurus cinereus. The sequence continues at coordinate 4,130,010 of JAAGEH010000012.1, forward strand.
GTGATCTTCATCCTTAGGTAACTTATATTCCCAAAGGAAATGGTGTAAACAAATCTCAGACTTATACCCAACTCTATTACCCAGCAAATAATCCCGAATTATTTAAAAAACAACATTGGGCCTATAGTGTTATTTCAATTTTCATCTGAGAGGAACGTAATAAAAACTCCTTTTCCCAACTGCAAAGCATACATGAAAAACTTATCTGTTAACATGTAATAAAAATAAAAATGAATTTGAACAAGGAAATATTTCTTGGCTTTGTGTCCTAAATGCATTAATGAATTAATCATTTCATTTTTAGTATAATTTTTACTTTAAAAATAGAAATAATAATCATCAGAAAACAATTAACAACAGGTTCTTTAAAAAAGACTTTTGTAAGAAAAGTAACTTTTCAGTTATATTTGAAACTTTATTTTATTTATAAAAAAAAAACCACAACATTAATTCAGCCCTGCTAGTGTTTCTCAGTGGTTGAGTGTCAACCCATGAACAAAGAGGTCACCAGTACAATTCCAGGTCAGGGCACATGCCAGTGTTGTGGAATAAATACCCAGTAGGAGGTATATAGGAGGCAGCCCATCAATGTTTCTCTATCACAGATGTTTCTCTCTCCTCCCTTCCTCTCTCTGAAATCAATAAAAACATATTTTGAAAATCAGCATTCAGTCTCAGATATTTTATACATAGAAACTAGAGGCCCGGTGTACGAAATTCTTGCACAAGAGGAGAGGTTGGGGGAGGGTGTCCTTTAGCCCAGCCTGCTCCCTCTCCAATTTAGGACCACTTGAGGGATGTCCAGTTGCCCATGTTGGCCAGATCCTACCTGGATCCGGCCTAAACAGGCAGGCAGACATCCCTTCTCACTATCCAGGACTGCGGCTCCCAAGACACCTGCTTGTCTTCCTGATTGCCCCTAACTGCTTCTGCCTGCCAGCCTAATCACCCCCTAACTACTCCCCTACAGCCTGTTGGCCCCTAACTGCCCTCCCCTGTGGGTCTGGTCACCCCTAACTGCCCTCCCCTGAAGGCCTGGGCCCTCCCCAACTGCCTACCCTGCAGGCCCAGTCACCCCTAACTTCCCACCTCTGCCAGCCTGATGACTCCTAACTGCACTCCCCTGCAGGCTTGATCACCCCAACTGCCCTCCCTTATAGGCCTGGTCCCTGCCAACTGCCCTCCCCTGCTGGTCTTCTTGTGATGGCCATCTTGTGTCCACATGGGGGCAGGATCTTTTGACCACATGGGGGCAGTCATCTTGTGTGTTGGAGTGATAGTCAATTGTATATTACTCTTTTATTAGATAGGATAGAGGCATGGTGCATGGGTGGGGGCCAGCTGGTTTGCCCTGAAGGGTGTCCTGGATCAGTGTGGGTGATCCCTTGGGGCATGGGGTGGCTGGGGTGAGGAGCCTGTGGTAGGTTGGCACAGCCCCCGGTGACCCAAGCAAAGGCCCTGGTATCTGGGATTTATTTATCTTCTACAACTGAAACTTCATAACCTGGAGTGGAGCCAAGTCTTCTGTTTGCACAGCCATGGAAACTTTGGTGCCTTTAGTGCTGGCCAGGGTGTGTGGAAAGTTTGGCTTCCTCCATCGCTATTTGTGGACATCTCTCAGAGCCAGTCCACTTTCAGAACTTTCCCATGGAATGGCCTGGGGTCTCCCTTATAATTGCATTACTTTTCTTTATGACCAATCCTCTCTTCATTATAGGTGGTGTGACCAAGAACATTCCCCACATCTGTCCAATCTGGTGCGATGGTTGAGCATTCACCCATGAACCAGAAGGTTATAGTCCGATTCCTGGTCAGGGTACATGACTGGGTTGCGGGCTTGATTCCCATTGGGGGCAATCAGGGGACAGCCAATCAATGATTCTCTCTGATTATTGATTTTTCTATCTCCCTCGCCCTCCCCTCTCTCTGAAATCAATAAAAAACATATATGAACATATATTTTTATTTAAAAAAACAACATTCCCCAGTAAATCACCTGTATCCAAAGCTCTATCTACAAATTTCTTATCTGGGGTAGCAGGCAGTTAATTAGTGCTTTTTATAGTTCTCGGTTCACATAATACTTTTTGAAAATACAAACTGGAAAGTTATTGATTAGGAATATGAAGTTTTAAAGAGAAATAGAGAATTCCCATTTTGCTTGTAGGAAGCTGTAAAGGGTCACGCCCACATTAATTACAAGAGAAAGTCAGATAATCTACCGAAGTATAAGAAAGCTGAGGTGCAGGCCAAACAACTAGCCTTGAAATCTGAAGAAAGACAGGAGCCTCGAAGGAGACATGGGAGAGATACAAGAACTTGATTCCTTGGGGTAGAGCACAGGAAGAATAAACACTGGGTAGCATATAAGCTGGTAAGAAACAGATGAAGAAAAACAAAAGAGAGAGAAGGAAACAGATAAAGCTTTTAATAAATTGCTGAACTCCAAATGTGAGCTAATGTGAGAGAATAAAACCTTCAGAGGGGCAGACATTAAATCTGCATTACTCACAATGAAGCCCAGAAGAGCATAGAAGATTGAAGAACTTCCTTCAGGGCTGCAGGAGAAGGGAGGGAAGCAGTAACTGCTGCAGAAAAGACACAAAGCCCAGGTTAGCACCCCCTCAACCCCCTGCATCTCTCTATTTTCTATGAAACAAAGTCTTTTACATCTTAGAAAAGAATACAAAGCCTTTCACTTTCAGGTTATAGGAGAAATTCTAGTGCAGCTGGAGAATGAGAACAGAAAAAAACCTCTGCTCTAGAGATGGGCAGGATTTTATCTTGAGTCCTGATATTTAGATATTTTCCAACTACTTGGGAATCAGCAATTAGAGTGAGAAAGCCCTACTTCCAAGACCCAGAGCAGCACCTGCCTAAAAAGAAGTCTGAACCAGAACAACAGAAAACAAGCCCATGTCCTGCAAACACCAGGCTTGCAAGTATCCAGTAACAAAATAATAGGATACTGTTGCATTCACATCAGGTTGCCTGCCAGATAAGAGTGTGGAACTAGCAAAGTATGATGATGTGCACACACAGAACTGCCCCATTCAGAGAAAGTGAGGAACCAGTAGGACACTGCAAAGAGTGCACTCAGAGCAACCCTGCCTAGCCCTGGCTCAGAAAGCAGACAATTAAAGCAGCAAGGCATACCTTGTGCACAGGAGCCGGCCTACCTGGATCAAAAAGTGCAAGGGATCACTCTCAGACCTAGGCTGCTCCACCTGGAATCAACTTCTTCTGACCAGATGGCAAACCAAGCAATGCACTCAATTTTACCAACTATACCTGGCCTGCCAAACCATCCAGCAGCAAGTATATTTGAAGAAATAATGGCTGAAAACATTCTTAATTTGAGGTGGGAAATAGACATTAATGTCCAAAAAGCACAGAGATGAACCCAAAGAGACCTAAACAGAGACACATGTATTCAATATAGCAAAAACTTAGCCTGGCCAGTGTCATTTAGTGGTTGAGCATCAACCTATGAAACAGGAGATCACAGTTTGATTCTCAGTCAGGGCACATGCCCAGGTTGTGGGCTTGATCCCCAATATGGGGCATGCAGGAAGGAGTCGATCAATGATCCTCTCTCATCACTGATGTTTTCTCTCCCTCTCCCTTTCTCTCTGGAATCAATAAAAATTTATAAAAATATTTTCTTAAAAAATATGGCAAAAGTTAAAAGATAAGATACAATCTTGAAAACCCCAAGAAAGAAATAAGTCATACACAAGGGAAAGCCCATCAGGCTACCAGCTGACTTCTCAGCAGCAATTTTACAGGCCAGAGAGAATAACAGGAAATATTTAAAGTGCTAAGGTAAGGATATCTTTCAGAACTGAAGGAGAGATAAAGAATTTTTCAGATTGGTAAAAACTAAAGGAGCTCACCACCATTAATTATACTTGTTTTACAATAAATGTTAGTGTTTTCTTTATGCAGAAAAGGCTTTAACCACAAATAACACAGAAAAGAATCAACCACTTACTGTAAAAAAGATATTATGAATGTCAAAAGAAAAAGTAGCAAAATTATGCCGAAACCGGTTTGGCTCAGTGAATAGAGCGTTGGCCTGCAGACTGAAAGGTCCCAAGTTTGCTTCCGGTCAAGGGCCTGTACCTTGGTTGTGGGCACATCCTCAGTAGGGGGCGTGCAGGAGGCTGCTGATTCATGTTTCTCTCTCATCAGTGTTTCTAGCTTTCTATCCCTCTCCCTTCCTCCCTGTGGAAAATCAATAAAATATATTTTTTAAAAAATAGCAAAATTAACTATAACTGTTAATAGGCTGTATGGAGCCAGGACAATTCCAGGGCAAGTGGAACAGAGAAAAGTTAAAACAAGGCCAAAGAGTGTGGGGAATTTGCAGCCAGCTTGAAAATAACAAGCCATTATCTTCCCCAGCCAAGGACACTTGGGAGCAAATGGTTAAAAGCCTCCTAACTAGAGAATGCAGGGAAGGAGAAGAGAGGGGAAAGGGAAAAAAAAGGAGGGTGGGGTGGGGGTAGTTTTACTCTCTAAGCAAAAAAGCCAGTAGTCACAAGGTGTGACCAGATAAAATTGCCAGGTGCTTCTTATGAATTCTGGGAAGGCCACTGCAAAGTAAAAGGGCACCTTGAGGATTAATCTGTATTGAAATATTTAGCAGAGAAATGTTGACACCTATAGACGCCTTGTATTGCCATCAAACTCGCTCTTCAGATTAAGTAAGAGCCTGTCTGACCTTCATAAGCCGATGTATAGGTTTACTTGCCTTGCTTCTTTAATGAAGGCACATGCCTTAATTGCTTCAATAAAATTGGCTTACTCATACACAATCAAGGTTTATCATATTAATTCATTTATATGTGAAGACAAGGATTGAGGTTTTTGACGTTAGTGATAGCCCTTTCCCTCCAACTCAGGAAGGATTAACACATTTTCTAGGGCCTTTAGGCTGCCTCTAACATAACTACAATAAATAGTCAGGAATACACAAAACAAAGAGAAATGAAACATAATGTAAAAATATAGACTGGTGGGAAAAATATTTGAAATGAACCAATTACCAGCTTCAAATAGACTGCTGTAGATATATATCGATATGTATGAACTCCATGGTAAACATAAAGCAAAACCTACCAAAAATATGGAACAATAAAGGAACTTAATCAAAACATAAAGAAAATCACCAAATTCAAATAGAAGAACAAAGGGACAGAGAACAACAATAACAAATTGTCAATTAATAAAATGGCAATAAGCACATACTTATCAATAATTACATTAGCCCAGCCAGCATAGCATGGCTCAGCAGTTTAGTGTCACACTATGAACCAGGAGGTCACAGTTCGATTCCCAATCAGGGTACATGCCCAGGTTATGTGCTCATTCCATAGTGTAGGGCATATAGAAAGTAGCCAATCAATGATCCTGTCTCATTATTGCTATTTCCCTCCCTCCTTCCCTCTCTCCTTCCCTCCCTCCCTCTCTTTCTCCCTCTTCCTCTCCCTTTCCTTCTCCCTCTCTCTCTCCCTCCCTCCCTCCCTCTCTGCAATCAATAAAAATTTATTAGAAATAAATTAGTCTAAATGTAAAGAAACTAAATGCTCCAATCAAAAGATATAGGGTATCAGAAAGGATTTTTTTTTTAAATCAATTTCCAGGTTACTTAAAAAGACTTACTTTAGAAAGGCACACACAGACTGAAAGTGAAGGAATGGATAAAGATAGTCCATGCAAATAGAAATAAAAAGAGAGCTGAGGTAGCAATACTCATATCAGGCAAAAACGTCTTTAAAACAAAGAATCTAAAAAAGAAACTAAAAAGGGCATTATATAATAATAAAGGAGTCAATCCAAGAAGAGGATATAACAATTGTTAATATCTATGTACCCAAAAGGAAGAGAAAACGAACAAAACCCAAAGTAAGTAGAGATAAAGAAATAATAAATATCAGAGTTAAAAAAAAATGAAATAGAAATTTAAAAAGCACTAGAAAAAAAATCATTGAATGTAAGAGCTGGTTCTTTGAAAGGATAAATAAAAATTAGCAACTCACAGCAAGAAAAAAAAGGGGGGGCACAAATAAATAAAATCAGAAATGTAAAAGAAGGAATTACAACTGACACATAAATATAAAAGATAATTAAAGAATATTATGAGTAATTATATGTCAACAAATTTGACAATCTAAAAGAAATGGATAAATTTCTAGAAATATACATCCTTCCAAGACTAAAACAGGAAGAAACAGAGAATCTGAGCAAACTGATTACTTACGATAAATTGAAATAGTAATAAAAAATAAGTCTGAAAAATAAAAGCTCAAGATCCAGCAGATTCATATGGGAATTCTACCAGACATTTGAAGAAAAATTAATACCTGTACTCAAACTATTCAAAAAAATTGGTAATGAAGAAAAATTTCCCAAATAATCATAGGAAACCAGCATTACCCTGATACCAAAACCAGAGAAGAGTACTACAAATAAAGAAAATTAAGAGTAAATATCTCTGATGAACAGATATGTAAAAATCTTCAACAAAATACTAACAAGCTAAATTCAGCACTCTATTAAAAAATATATACACCAAGATCAAATGAGATGTATATCAGAGATACAAGGGTAGTTCAATATTCACAAAATATGATTTACTGCATAAACATAACCAAGTATAAAAATCATATGATCATCTTAATAGATGCAGAAAATCACTTGTCAAAATTCAACATCCTTTTATGATTAAAAAAACTATTCAAAAGTGGTTATACAGGAACTTACTTCAATATGACAAACTCACAACTAACATCATATTCAATGGCAAAAAGCTGAAAGCTTTTCATCTGAGATCAGAAACAAGATAAGAATATTCCACTATTATTAAAATACTAGAGGCCTGATGCATAAAATTCATGCACGGGGGGGGGGGGTGTCCCTCAGCCCGGCCTGCACTTCTCCAATCCAGGACCCCTCAGGGGATGTCCAACCGCCCTCTCAAAATCAGGGACCCCTGGCTCCTAACCACTCACCTGTCTGCCTGCGTGATCTCCCCTAACCACTCTGCCAGTCCGCCTGATCACCCCTAACTGCTCTCTCCTGCTGGTCTGATTACCCCTAACTGCTCTCCCCTTCTGGACTGATCACCCCTAACTGCCTCTGCCTCAGCCCCTGCCAACATGACTTTGTCCGGAAGGATGTTTGGAAGATGTCTGGTCTAATTAGAATATTACCCTTTTATTAGTATAGAGGCCCCGTGTACAAAAAGTCATGCATTTGGGGGGTCCATCAGCCATGCCTGTACCCTCTCATAGTCCAGGACCCCTCAGGGGATGTCCGGCTACCAGCTTAAGCCTGCTCCCCACAGTCGGAAAGCCTTAGCACTTATATGGAGGCAGGAGAGGCTCCTGCCACATCTGCTTTGCTCACAGCCGTAAATAAGCCTGGCTTGTGGCTGAGCAGAGCTCCCCCCATGGGAGTGCACTGACCACAAGCTCCTGCATTGAGCATCTGCCCCATGGTGGTCAGTGCATGTCATAGTGACCGGTCATTCCTGGTTGTTCCGCTGTTAGGGTCAATTTTCATATTATGATTTTATTATATAGGACTAGAGGCCCAGTGCATGAAATTTGTGCATGGGAGGAGGGTCCCTCAGCCTGGCCTGCACCTTCTCACAATTCAGGAGCACTGGCTTCTAAACACTCACCTGCCTGCCTACCTCATCACCCCTTACCCTTCTGCCTGTCTGTCTGATTGCCCCTAACCACTTGCCTGTCTGCGTGATTGCCCCTAACTGCCTCTGCCTTGGCCCCTGACACCATGGCTTCATCCACAAGGACATCCAGAATGACATCTGGAAGGTTATTTGCCTGTCCAGTCTAATTAGCACATTACACTCTTATTATTATAGACTAGAGGCCTAATAAATGAAATTCAGGCACTGGGTAGAGGAAGCCCTCAGCCTGGCCTGCACCCTCTCGCAGTCTGGGACCCTAGGAGGATGTTTGCCTGCCAGCTTAGGCCTGCTCCTGGAGAGCGGGCCTAAGTCAGAAGATGCACATCCTTCTCGCAGTCTAGCACACACCAAGAGGCTCCCACCACCACCACTGCACTCACCAGCCATGAGCCTAACTTCTGGCTGAGCAGTGCTCCCCTGACCATCATGGGGCAACTCCTGCATTGAGTGTCTGCCCCTGGTGGTCAGTGCACATCATAGCAACTGGTTGTTCTGTCATAATGGTTGCTTAGACTTTTATTATATAGACAGTTTTAGAAGACTTAGCCACAGTGATCAGAAAAAAAGAAAAAGAAAAAGCCATCCAAATTAGAAGGGTTCTTAAGAAAAACATTAAACAACCTACCAAAGAATTAACATAATATTTGAACTCAGTAATGTAATAGAATATAAAATTAATGTACATAAATCCGTTATATTTCTATACACTAATAAGAAGTGATCAGGAGAAATTATGAAAACAATACCACCTGCAATTGTATCAAAAACAATAAAACACCTAGAAATAAATTTAATTAAGGAGATGGAAAACTGTACTCTGAAAACTATAAGACTATAGAAAAGAAACTGAAGAAGACACAAATAAATGGAAGGATATACCATGGGTATATTGTTAACAAGGATTATGGACTAAAAGTATTAATATTATTAAAATGACCATACTATCAAAATCAATCTACAAATTAAATGCAATCCCTATCAAAATACCAATGCCATTCTTTTCAGAAGTAGGACAAGTAATCCATAATTTATGGAATAACAAAAACCACAAATAGCTTAACCAATCTTGAGAAAAAAGAACAAAGTCAGAGGTATCACACTCCCTGATTTCAAACTATACTACAAAACTATAATCAAAACTATATGGTGCTTGCACAAAATAGACACAAAGATCAATGGAACAGAATTAGAAAGCCCAGAAATAAACTCTAGATTCCATGATCAACTAATCTACAAAAAAGAATGAAAAATTATACTAAGAAGAAATTATAGTATTTTCAATAAGTGGTACAGGGAAAACTTGACAAATATATGCAAAAAAAAAAAAAAGAAAATGGGCCACATTCTTACACTGTATATAAAACTAAAGTCAGTATTGATTAAAGACTTAAATAGAAGATTCAAAAAAGCTACTAGAAGAAAATATAGGTAGTTAACTATTTTACATAAGTCTTAGTAATGCCTTTTTGGATATGTCCCCTCAAGCAAGGGAAACAAACACAAAAATAAACAAGTGGGACTTCCTCAAACTAAAAAGCTTCTGCTCAGCAAGAGAAACCATTAACAAAACAATAAGACAACCTACCAAATGGAAGAATATATTTATAAATAACATGTAAGATAAGGAGCTGATATACAAAATATAATAAGGAATTCAAACAACTTAATAATAAAAAATGGAAAGATATTCAGAGACATTTCTCAAAAGAAGATATACAAACTGCCAGAAGACATGAAAAATGATCAACATCATTAATCATCAGGAAAATGAAAATCAAAAGCACAGTGAGATATTACCTCTCACTGTCAGAATGGCTATTATCAAAAAGTAAACTAATAACATGGTAAAGAGGATGAGAAGAAAATGGAAACCACTTTACAGTATTGGCGGGTCTTCAAAATGTTTCAGTTACTATGGAAAACAGCATGGAAATTCCTAAAAATAAAATACAATTAATATAATAAAGAGACATTTCTCTTCTAGGTATTTACTGGCAGAAAATGAAAACACTAATTTGAAAAGATATATGCACCCCTATGTTCACTGAAGCATTATTTGCAATAGCGAAGATATAAAGGCAACCCAAATGTCTATCAGCAGATGAATGGATAAGTAAGGTATTACTCAGCAATAAAGAGATAGTTTGCCATTTGCAACACCAGGAATAGAAGGACCTAGAGAGTATTATGGTAAGTGAAATAAGTCAGACAGATATTGTATTATTTTATATGGGAAATCTACAAAACAAACAAAAACAAAAATTCATGCAAACAGAGATCAAACTAATAGTTGCCTGAGGGGTGGGGAAGCAGGAAGACGGATGGGTGAAAAAGGTGAAAGGGAATAGAGTCAACAATACTATAATAAGTTTGTACAGTGATAGATTACTAGACTTAGTGTTACATTTGTAAGGTATATAAATGTCAAATCACTATATCGTATATCTAAAACATATATAATACTGTATACCAACTGTACTTAAAAATAAAAAATATCACCCCATAATTCTCTTCCTAGTCAAAAATATCTTTCAAAATTTAAAGTAAAATAGACCTTTTTTTAAAACAAAAACTGAAAGTATTTATATAGTTCACTTTTTAAAAAATATATATTTTACTGATTTTTTTTTAATAGAGAGGAAGCAAGAGGGATAGAGAATTAGAAACATCATTGAGAGAGAAACATTGATCAGCTTCCTCCTGCATACTCCCTACTGGGTATGTGCCCACAACCAAGGTACATGCCCTTGACTGGAATCAAACCTGGGACCCTTCAGTCCACAGGCAGATGCTCTAGCCACAGAGCCAAACTGGTTAGGGCAAATAGTTCACTTTTATTATAAGAACTTTTTAAAAAATCCTCAACCAGCTATAATTTTTCCACTGATTTTTAGACAGTGAATAGGAGAGGAGGGAAGGGGCGAGGGGATTGTTTGGTTGCCTCCCGTATCTAGGGATGAAACCTGCAACCCAGGTACAGGCCCTTGACCCAGAATCAAACCCTCGACTCTTTGGTCAGAGGGCTGCACAGGCAAAGTAGGTAAGGATATTATAAGACCTTTTAGAGGAAGTTCTTCAATTATAAGAACTATGATACCTGACATAAACTTATATTTATACAAATAAATTAAAGGGCTAGAAATGATAAATATAAAAGTAAATATAAAATTAATTTTAATTGCTATATAGATAATGGACTACCCAGAGAAAAACAACAGTGATGTACTGTTTCTCAATAAGACGTAAAAATGTATGACAAAATTAACACAAAGGATGGGAAAGAGTACTTAATAGTAAACCATTTTAAGATTCTTATATCACACATGGAACAGTAAAATAATGTTAAAGATTAACTATGATAATTTAAAGACTTCTAGAGTAAGCCCTAGGTAACTGCTGAAAATATGTGAAAGATAAACAAAAAAGCTAGTATTAGGGAAAAATATATAAAAATACTCTATTAACATAGAAGAAGGCACAGTAAGGGAAAATTGAAAGTAAAAGATAGATGGAAAACAGTATGTTTTAGAAAACAAGTATCAAGTTGATAGATATGAATGTAACCATATCAATAACTCTATTAAATGTAAATTATGTAAAAACATTAGTTAAAATATAAACTATAAAATTTATATCAAAAATAAAAAGCAGGGTCTATTTACTGTTGCACTTCAGAGAGAAAGGAGAGGGTGGGTGAGAAGAAAGAAATCAATGAATTTGCATGCATATATGCATAACCCATAGACACAGGCAATGGGGTAGTGAAGGCCTGGAGTGAGGGACAGGGGTAGGATGGAAGAGGTCATATGTAATACTTTCAACAATAAAGTTTTAAACAAACAAACAAACAAATAAATAATAAAGCATTATTCATATGAAAGTTAAAAAGTTTTATTATTGTTGTTTTAAAAACATATAGAGATAAGTTTAAAGAAAAGGAAGGACATATACCAACTAAAAAGGCCTGTGTTCTTCATTTTAATAGATCTATTTGGTCTCAAGCATGATGCATTTTGATTACCAATGTTTTAATGAGTATAGTTTAAATACTGTTTAAAATGCCCTGTAATTAATCTACTACAAAATTTACTATAAGGTTTTAAATTGGTTGTTTTAATGTTTCACTGTGTGCAACCATCCTTTAAAATCAACAAAAAGAATAAAATAATCTAAACACTAAAAAAAGAAGAAAAGGACAAAGAAATATCATTAAAATCCTAATATAAAGAAAGTCAGAGTAAGGAGCCGAAAATGTTTAATTGGATATGATAGTGATGTAAAAATTTACATCATTCTTTCTTTTTTTTAAATATATTTTATTGAATGTTTACAAAGAGGAAGAGAGAGGCATAGGAAGTTAGAAACATTAATGAGAGAGAGAGAGACATCGATCAGCCGCCTCCTGCAGGCCCCCTCCTGGGGATGTGCCCGCAACCAAGATACATGCCCTTGATTGGAATCGAACCCAGGAACCTTCAGTCCACAGGCCGATGCTCTATCCACTGAGCCAAACCGGTTTCGGTAACATCATTCTTAACTACATTTTTTTCTGAGTTGAAAATGTGAGAAAATTAACTTTGACCAGGATATAATTACAGGATAGAATGGATATAACGTAAAATCATTGAAAGAAGTGATTAAAGAACATGCAACCATTCAATACTTATAATCAATTTAATTTAGAAAAAAAATAGACTAACAATATAAAAACAATTTGGAGTCCCACCTTTCATAGTCGCATCCTCCTGCTTAGAACAACATAAGAGCTGGACAAAAAACAAACCAAAACAAAATCATCTACTGAGGGCAATGGAAAATAAAGATAGCATCTCTTTGTTTGACTATGATCCTAAAAAGAAAAAAAAAGAAACTCTAACGAGGTGATTTTGGCATCTGGGTTACTTTTCTCATAAAGACATGTTTTTGAAAGAAGCAGTTCAATGTCTTAGTAGTTGAACAAAAATTTCAACACACTTATGGGGAAAAAGTTGTTCAGTGGCTAAAAGGGAGGAAGTACTTAGAAAAACTTCATGATTCAAGGTGGACTCTGTAGAATTCACCCTAGAGTAGTGGTGAACTAGAAAATTACTAGTTCTATCACCTTGACTGCATTATGTCATGTAGTATTCTAATGCCTATCAAAAGCAAACATAATTTTTCTTAATAAAGTTAATTTGAAAACTAAATACAGAAAAATATACAAATACAAAATATTAAAATTATCAGAATAACTCAAGTAAGAAACATGTCTTCAACATGGAACAGTAAATACTGTTACTGAAAAATTTTTAAGAAAAATTAAATAAATTGAAGGGCTACATGAGCTGTTTATAGTTTGGAAGTCACAATCTTGAGGGAGATTTATAGATGCAGTGTAACTCCAAATACAATAAATAGATCTATGAATTTCATTTCTTGCCAAAACCACAACAAATTGTTTTTAACTAAGGACAAGGTTAGAAAGACCTTACTCAACAAGATACATATTTTATTTTTTTTAAAATATGTTTTTATTGATATTTAGAGAGACAGGAAGGGAGAGAAGGATAGAGAGAAACATTGATGAGAGGAACATCATCGATCAGCTGCTTCCTGCACACCCCTACACTGGGATCGAGCCTGCAAACCAGGCATGTAGTCTGACCAGGAATCGAACTGGTCACCTCTTTGTTCCTGGGTCAATGCTCAACTGTTGAGCTACACCAGGAAAGCAATATATTAATCTTAATAAAACACTATAAGTAATTATGGCATTATGGCACAAGGATAGATAAACAGACAAATGTGGTACAACTGATTGCTAAACAAGAGTCTAATATATAGGGATACTTGATTTATGACAAAAGTGGCAGAGCATAGGGGAAAGAAGAGTTTTGTTTTTGTTTTCCTCATATAAATGGTGCTGGGTCATCTTGACATCCATATTATTCCCATCCTCAGTAAATTCAAAAAACTTAATTCCAGATGAAAGATACATCTAAGTATGAAAAACAAGAAGGTAAGGTAGGAAAAATGTAGGCAAAGATATCACCTACAACAGAAAAAGCACTTACAAACAAAACTAGATAAATTGTTTTATTAAAATTTACAATTTCCATATGATCAAAACAGATCATATAAGCAACAAAATAGGAGAAAGAAAGAAAGAAAGAAAGAAAGATAGATAGATAGATAGATAGATAGATAGATAGATAGATAGATAGATGACAAATAGAATGATTGACAGATACCATAATCATCATGAGGCTCAATTTAAAAATGCATAAAGAATCTTTAAAATTAATAAAAAGAAGGTAAGTAACTGTATTTTTTTAAATCAAAATAGGACTTCAACAGGTAAATTACAAAAGAGGAAAATGAAAGACTAATAAATATATAAGAGAGTGTTCACCTTCATTAATCATCAGGAAAATGCAAACTAAAAATGCAATGGAACATCACTATACTTCTACCAAAATGGTGCAGATATAAGATTGATAATACTAAGCATTGTTAAAGATGTGAATAAATATGAACTCTCATATGCTGCTTCTGAGTAAACTTATATAGCCACTTTAGAAAACCAACTAGCATTATCTAATACAATTGAATTTGCACAAATACTATGAATCAGAAATACTACGCCATATTATTTACCCAAAAGGTATACATACAAATATGAAATCCAACTAAGAGTAGCAGTACAAGCAGCACTGCTATGTAAAACATAGCATTATTTGTAATAGCCCCAAACTAGAAAATTCCAATGACTATCATCAGTGAGATATATTAATAAATTGTAATATTTTTGTAATTTTATTCTCACAAAGGAATAAAAATGGAATAAAAATAAACAAACTTTTGCTATATACAACATGGATGAATCTAAAAAACATAATGTTGAACAAAAGAAGCCAGAGACAAAAGAATACATACTATACAATCCCATTTATATAAAATTCAAAAAATACAAAACTAACCTAGTATTAAAAGTCAGGGTAGTGAATCTGAAGGGGAGCAAGAATAGTGTAAAGAAAAAGAGCACAATGTTGGGCTATTGGGGTACTAGTAACATTCTACTTTTGGATTTCGGTGATGGTAATATTAGTGTGTTCATTTGTTCATTGAGCTTTTACACTCTGAATTTGTGTAATACTTGAATTAAAAATATGAATGCATACATGTACATTCGTGTGTGTGTGTATGTGTGTGTGTGTGTGTGTGTGTGTGTGTGTGTGTGTGTGTGTCTCCAAGAATCTGGGCAGTCTCTTCTAGGAATGCTCTTTGATATGCTACTAAAACAAAGGGGTCCTAATATAAGGTGACAGGAGAAGATTTGACTCCGGGTGGTAGATCTATGATGCAATATAAGATCTTGTAACATAGAAAGCCATCTGTTCATTTTGACCAATATCACTCCAATCAATTTAATTTCTTTTAATTAAGATTTTTTTACTGATTTTAAGAGAGAGAGGAAGGAAGAGAAACATCTATGTGAGAGGGAGAAATAAACTGGCTGCCTTCTGCCAGGGACTGAACCCTCAATCTAGGAATGTGCCCTGACCTGGAATCTAATAGGTTCATGGGATGACACCCAACTAACTGAGCCATACTGGCCAGAGCTAAAAACTTTTTTTACCTATTAATCACAATAAAAAAGTGTTTGGGAATTCAAGTTCCAATTATATGTTAACCTATAATTTAAAAGTTTATTTTGAAAGTCTATATTTAAACTTTTCTTCATCATCTTAAAGATGCCCAATTTTATCATTTGTGATGTATGTTATTTTATTGGATATTGTAACATGCTATATGGCAATGGATTATATATTCAGTAGAGTCAATGTCTGAAAAGTATTCAAGATCTCTGGATGCAGAAATATGATAACAGATTTTTGTATAATGAATAACAAGATAAAAGTATTAAAACAATGCAATTATGAAATGTAGTCACAATACATAATACCATTCTCAAAAATTCTTAGCTATGTCTTTTTAAAATTTCTTTATTAAGGTGTTACGTATGTGTCCTTATTCCTCCATTACCCCTCGTATTTCCCTCCCTCCCCACTAATGCCCTTACCTCCCTGTTGTCTATGTCCATTGGTCGGGCTTATATGTATGCATACAATAGATTTGGTTCATCTCTCCCCTAACTGTTCATTGTGTACTGTTTCACTATGTTTGAAAGGGCAGGGAGGTAGTAAAATGAGTAAAACATTAAACAAACTGTAATGTATACCTCATGTTTTCAGCCGAGTCTTCTGGCATTGGAGCAACAGTTTGTACAGCTGGAAGATTTTTGCTGGTAGCACCATTCACAAAACTAGAAGAGGAGGAAGAGGACGAGGTCCCTGAATCCACTGCACCTGTTTCCAAAATAATAATTTTTAACCTTAGACAGAAATTCATTTAACAAAAAATAATTTTTATTACATTATTGTTATCTGATTTTGAAGAATTACTCATCTGAATTTCAGAACAGAATTTAACAATTAAAAAATAATTGGTTATTAGTACACTAATAACTACTTATAATTATAGTTAATGTGATGCATTAAATTCTAATTGCTTTACTTATATTAATCTACAAAACTACATATTGCAAATAGGGTTTAAAAAGACATCAACAAATGAAAATAACTTTAGATAAAATGTAACAGATAAAACCATGCAAAGTTAGATGTAGAAAATTTATCTGTTTTATGGCTATGCTGTAATATTTTTAGTTTTCATCATCTAAGATATAATTAACATAAATTGTCTGAGTATAAATTTGTGCTACTAGAGCACCAAATACATATTTTAATAGAATGATTATATAAGAAGGGCTATAATGAGAATATATATACCTGATTTTAAAATGAGTTCTCAATGATATGAAGATGCTATAATTCTTAAGTATATGAAATAGCTGTAGAGTTGAGAGACATCTAGTGTTCCTAAATATTATTTTATCTTATATTAATTCCCATAAAACAGGATTGCTTCCTGGAATTTCCACTCTTAATACATAAAGCATCTCTGTACCAAAATATAGGCTATCCCCCCCAAAATGTATCAAGTACTGATAATTCACTTAATTTTCATTCTTTTTCATGTTTAAACAGATTTGAAATAATAGGTAAAGCCAGACTAATCTTTGAACAAAGAAAATTTATCCCAAAGTGCCACTGAATTTTTTTTTTATAGGATACATAAAGATAAATTTTACGGAACAAAACCAGCAACAGCTGATGAATTCAGGGCACAGAAATAGCTAAAGAAATTATTATTGATATTTGCGATTCCATTACTTACTTTATCAGCAGTTCCTGGACAAGAATGTTCATCAGTTTGAAAATAGGCATTGGCAAAAAATTTTATTCATTTTTGTAGATTCTTTTAAATTCTGAAGATTAACTGTATATTAATAAACACTGACTTTATTATCATTCAAAGTATGTATACATTTTTTGGATACAGTGTATAAACTGGATAATGGGCCCCATTTAGATGCTGGCCCACAAAATGTGTATGCACATTTTGCAAGCCAACAAAACCACTAAGGAGGGAGTTTATTACTTGCATTAGAGGCCTGGTGCACAAAAATCGTGCACTGGGTGGGGAGGGGGTCTCTCAGCCTAGCCTGGGCCTTCTCACAGTCCAGGACCCCTCAGGGGATGTCCAACATCCCTCTCACAGTCTGGAGCTCTCACACTCCAGGACCCCTCACTCCTTACTGCCGGCCTGCAGAGGAGGTGGTAGAGCAGCGGTTCTCAACCTGTGGGTCGTGACCCTTTGGGGATCGAATGACCCTTTCACAGGGGTCGCCTAAGACTATTGGAAAACACCTATTTCCCATGGTCTTAGGAACCAACACACCGCTCCTCGGTGTAGCAAAATGTAGCAATGTAGTTTACCGTTGTCATATTAAGACTGTTAACCATGCTACACCACGATTCAATACAAAATTTCATTTATTTGTAATTAGAAATAAATATTTCACAATATACAATTACATATTGTTTTTGTGATTAATCACTATGCTTTAATTATATTCAATTTGTAACAATGAAAATACATCCTACATATCAGATATTTACTTTACAGTTCATAACAGTAGCAAAATTACAGTTATGAAGTAGCAACAAAAATAATTTTATGGTTGGGGGTCACCACAACATGAGGAACTGTATTAAAGGGTCGCGGCATTAGGAAGGTTGAGAACCACTGGGGTAGAGGGTCCCGCAACTGCCACTGCACGCACCAGCAGTGAGTCTGGCTTCTGACTGAAAGGCACTGCACCTGTGAGAGGCATTGACTACCAGGGGGCAGCTCCTGCATTGAGCATCTGCTCCGCAGTAGTCACTGTGTGTCATAGTGACCAGTTTTTCCACGGTTCAGTTGACTTGCATGTTAGGGTTTTATTATATAGGATTTTATTTTTCATTATAATATTATATACTTCTAACTATCAGACCTCTTGTTACCATCACTTCTATATTTCTTATTTAATCATATAATACACATTAGAACAAAATAACTTGTTTCATATAAAGATAAAAAGCTGATTAAATTTTTCATTTACCTGTATTTTAAAATTAAGGACTTATTCAATAAATACCAAATGCAGATTTTTTTCTTCTACATTGGCACATTGGCGTATGTTAAAAACCTTAACACATTTCTGGCATATATTTTGGTAAAAGAAAAACATTTGTATTCCTATATCCAGAAAGCAAAATGAATATAAAGAGTAAGATTGTAAACAATACAAAAAAATTATAAGTCTTCAGAAAAGACAAATGTATTTATTTATAATACAGGTAAATCAAAGATGTTATGTTCTTTAGCTCAATGCCATCAATGTTTGTTTGCTAATGTAAATATCAGAGTACATTCTATTTACTATAACCACATAAACGTGTTGCTCATGCTATGTCACTCTGGTATGATAAACAACATAGATACAGAAAGCACAAAGAAGACCTATGAAAATAATAACCTAAGAAATGATAATAAATGGAAAAGTTTGAAGAGAAGACTACTATAATCAGGGAAGAAAAGTCAGGGATCATCTTGTGCTATATAAATACCTAAAATGGAATCACAAAGATTTGGGTAAGGATTTATTTAGCTATTAATCAATAGGAACATTTCTAGAAATTTACCAAAAAAAAATTTAAAAAGGCTATTTTAGGCAGGCTTTTAAAATTTGTAGTGATTTGGAATTGCCTG
Source organism: Lasiurus cinereus (assembly GCA_011751065.1). Classification (NCBI taxonomy): domain Eukaryota; kingdom Metazoa; phylum Chordata; class Mammalia; order Chiroptera; family Vespertilionidae; genus Lasiurus; species Lasiurus cinereus. The sequence continues at coordinate 4,148,929 of JAAGEH010000012.1, forward strand.
TCCCTAAAATCATTAGAAAAATGTTGGACAATGAATTGGACACAGTTGTAATCTAGGTATATATAGTAATTCAATGTGATACAATGGTTCTTAATTACATGCAGTTTTTTTATACAAGTTGAAGATCTTAGATATCATCAAGGGTCTTAAGGGTGCTCTGTCTTCCCTTAGAGCAAAAAATATAGATTAGGATTCAACCAGTAAATGTCATGAAATCTAGTTTCTGTCACTAACATATTTAGTACATCTTGTTATTCTTGATAAAATGTACTACTTTTTTACATATTAAACTTCAGTGTTCAAATTACCATTGATTTTGCTCCCCAAATATCTTTCGGCAATCTGATTTCACTCTGAAAGTAAGTACTATATTTTGAGAAGACTTAAAATCACAATTACTAAGTGTCCTCTCAAATGATCAAGAAAAAATACACCCTAGAATTATAGACAAATTCTGAAAGTTAGTAACATAAAGTAGAACCTTCTTAAAAATTAAGATAACCTTAAATAATCAGGGTATTTTATTTTTATTATCAAATAAACACAAAAATGAAGATACAGAAAACAGAAAGAAAAAGATGAGATATCACAAAAATATATAAGGACAATACCTGTTGTATTAATCATACTTTTTGGTGTAGCTCCAGTAGCAGCAAATATATTAGAAGTGCTGCCTGTTGGCAGCCCACTTCCGGCCGCAGTGGCTCCCACAGTGGTTACAGCTAAACTCCCTGGAGGTGGCTTTTTCACAGGCACAACGACACTCCTGCAAAGAAATGATAGGAAGTAATAATCAACACCAGGTTTTGATGAATTGCAATCCTACATGGCAAATACATAAGACAAGATACTATTTTCTTTTCTTTCTTTTCCCTTGCTTTAAAACTCCTGAGTACAACTTCATTGTTGAAAACCATACGGACACTAAATATATTGTAAAGTGTATTCACTACTATAATTCATATAGCAAACATTTATGCAGAATTGAAGTTTTCAAACATTTCTCAAGATGGCATGTGGGCTATAATCATGAATTTGGGAAAACATGTGCTCAAGTTAGAATATTTTGCATATGCACAATGGGCTTTTTTTTTTTTGCAAAAGATATATAAAATGTCTACCTTACCTACATTTTATTCTCCATCTGTAAAATAGTCATAAGAACTTTGAAAACCAAATTCTAAATCTTCTTCATAGTGAAGCAAAAAATTAAACCAAGAACTCTGATAGTAAATAAGTTTGTATTTTATTTTTATGAACAAAATTGAATTATTCATCATAGTAGGAATGGAATTAAAAAGAACTATGACTATACATTAGGCATTTGGTGAAAATCTATTAGCTTTTAAGCCTTGACTTACTGAACATAGGAGCTGAGTATTTTCTTCCATATTTCTTTAGCATATTTAAATGAATTTCACATAAAACGTCTGAATGTGACATTGTACTAGGCTTAAATTATAAATGAGTAGGAATATTAGTTAATTTAAAGGATAAATAAATTATTTTTCTAATATAATACCAGGTATCTTTATTTCTTTGCAGGAGGCTTTATTCTTCTCAAAGTTTACAGCACTGCTACTTCATTTAATGCATACTTTCAAGAACACATTGAACTAATTTATCTAGAACAAGGATTTTCAATGTTTTTCAACTCATGGCACACATAAACTAATTACTAAAATTCTGCAGCCCACCAAAAAATGTTATATATTTTGCCAATCTGACAAAAATTAGGTATAATTTTGCTTCATTCACATCAGACAGCTATTGTTGTGTTGGCTATTGTCATTTCTTTAATTTGACAATCGAAGGGAAAAGAGGTTAATTTTCCTGACTAAAGAATCAGATATTACATGTTTTAAAAATTCTTGCAACACATACCTGCTGAAAAATCAACCTAGAAATTAGATGTTTTAAGCTCAAGTGTAATGCTTGAAAACTGGTGATAGAGAACACAAAATATCTAATCTAAATTAGATCGTTAAGTGTATCTATATTTTACAATTTTCCCATTAAAAAGCTCTACTTCAAGGAATCTGTACCAATAGCCCATGCTCAAATAACTTCATGACTTTTTTTATAACCAAAGGTTATAACCTTGAAAATTTAACTTGTGTCAAGAATTTTTCTTAATTACATATGGGTACTTGGTTCTTTTCTTTTTAAAAAAAAAATTCTTTATTGATTAAAATATTACATATGTGTCCTCATCTCCCATTACCCCTGGTTCTTTTCTTTTTATGAGTACATTCAAATTCATCAGATGCAACCCTGAACTCTCAATTATTTATTGAACTATCCAAATCACATATTATGTTTTCAATCCCTTCATTGTCCATTATTTATCTAATTACTTCATTTATACTATTGAGAGGCAGTAGGACAATGAAAGAATATAGGATGTGGACTTACAAAATTAAGTCATGAGAACTAAATCACTCTCAAGCTACGTGATCTTAAATTTGTTTATCACTGTAAAAATGGCAAGATGAATAACACTTATGTCACATGTAAGAGGAGAGATTAAAAAAGACTATTTAAAAAGACTTTGTCAAGAATGAGTTATACATGTTAACAATTGTTACCACTGTCTAAACTAAAATAGTTATCTGCCTTTAAGATATACTATCAACTTATAATGATTTACATAAAGATCAATTAAAAAAAAAGAGCAAGCTGTAATTTTGGGTTTATCTTTTCTAAATGTCAAAACTAATGTTGAGATGCACTATTTCACTGAATATCTAAAAAGAAAATAAAATTATCAAGTCTTGAAAATAAGTCGTTAGTGAAACTATACTTTTTTTCTACATCTCTCATTAATATCTTTATGGATAAAATAAAGAAACACAGGCTGATTAACAGTGCTGTGATACATATTTACAGATGGTAGAAACACTATTATATGAATTTCTCATTAACAGATCATTATCAACTTTTGGCAAAAACTCTCTCTGTAACACTAGTGCGGGCAATTTGTCAAGTGCTAATGCTAGAGAACTATAGTACGAAAAATTAGTTACATGGGTGAAAGAAAAAAAGAATTTAACCTCAACAACCTGTAACAATGGCTTATAATAATGCAAACAGCATTATATGCATGTCTACTAAAAAAACAATTGTTAATTGATAGCAATTAATATGAAAGTTTCCAGATATTTCATTGACAGCAAACATAGCAGTGACTGATAGATGGCATGGTATCCTATCTAATGAAAGAGTAATATGCAAAATGACCATCACTCCAAGACACAAGATGGCCACCCCCATGTGGTCAAATATGGCTGTCCCCATGTGGACACAAGATGACCACAACAAAATGGGCTGTAGGGAAGGGCAGTTGTAGGCAGTTAGGGGTGAACAGGCCAGCAGAGGAAGGCAACTGGGGCAGACCAGGCCAGCAAGGAAAGGCACTTGGTGGGGACCAGGCCTACAGGGGAGGGCAATTGGGGGAGACTGGGCCTTCAGGGGAGGGCAGTTAGGGGTGACTGGACCAGCAGAGGAGGGAAGTTGGGAGGGAACAGGCCTGCAAGGGAGGGAAGTTGGGGGGGGGGGGGGGCAGACCTGCAGGGGAGGGCAGTTGGGTGGGGACCTACCCTGCAGGGGAGGACAGTTGAAGGGGACCCAGGCCTGGAGGGGAGGGCAGTTGTGAGCGATCAGGCCAACAGGAAGGGCAGTTAGGGATGTCTGGGCCAGCAGATGAATGCACTTGGTGGTGGGGGGGGTAACCAGACCTGCAGGGGAGAACTGTTGGGGCAGGGACCCAGACTTGCAGGGGAGGGCAGTTGGGGGGGACCAGGCCTGAAGGGGAGGGCAGTTGGGGGGGACCAGGCCTACAGTGGAGGGCAGTTGCAGGGAGACCAGGCCTGCAGTGGAGAACAGTTTGGGGAGGGGGGAGGAGGGATCCAGGCCTGCAAGTAGGGCAGTTGGGGGGCGACCAAACCTGCAGGAGAGGAGAGTAAGGGGGACCAGACCTGGAGGGAAGGGCAGTTGGGGGGGGGGACCAGACCTTCAGTGGAAAACTTGCGGGGGGACCAGGACAGCAGGGGAGGACAGCTAAGGGGGGGACCAGGCTAGCAAGGGAGAACAGTTGAGCGGGACCCAGGCTTCTAAGGAGGGCAGTTAGGCATGACCAGGCCAGCAAAGGAGGGCAGTTGGGGGAGACCAGGCCAGCAGGGGAGGGCAGTTAAGAGGGAGGGGGGGACCAGACCTGCAGAGGAGAGCAGTTAGAGGGGACTAGGCCTGCAGGGGAGGGCAGTTGGGGGAGACCAGGACTGCAGGGGAGTGCAGTTGGGAGGGACACCAGGCCTCAGGGGAGGATAGTTGAGGGGGACACAGGCGTGCAGAGCAGGGCAGTTGGAGGGCACTTGGTTTGCAGGGGTGGGCAGTTTGGAAAGGCCAGGCCTGCAGGGAAGGGCAGTTAGGTGTGATCAGGCCAGCAGGGGAGGGCAGTCAGGGATAACCAGGCCAGCAAGGAAGGGCAATTGGGGGTGACCAGGCTAGCAGGGGAGGGCAATTAGGGGCAATCGGGCCGGCCCAGGAGCACTTAGGCGTTGATCAGGCTGGCAGGGGGGTGGTTAGGGGGTGATCAGGCTGGCAGGCAGAAGCAGTTAGGAGCAATCAGGCAGAGGAAGGTGAGCAGTTGGGAGCCAGCAGTGCTGTATTGTGAGAGGGCAGTTGGACATCCCTCTAGGAGTCCCAGATTGGAGAGGGTGCAGACTGGGCTGAGGGACAACATCCTCATGCACAAATTTCATGAACTGGGCCTCTAGTTTAAATATAGTAGCTCAGTGGATAAAAACCCAGTTATTAATGACAGCAAACCTGACTTAGAAAAGTCTACCTCCAATAATTACTAAGAGATAAGGGCATGCCTTACATTGGGCAAGTAAATCTGCCTAAGCTCCATTCTCCTCACCTTTAAAATGAGATTCACTACAGTTTGAAACTCAGAAAATTGTTATAAAGACAAAGGGATATGATGCATATAAAGTACTTAGCACTTTACCTGGCATATTGCAAGTGGTCAATACATTTTAGCTGTTATTAATTCTTTTATTACTCCCAAAAGTACTGATGTAATCTGGGTCTATATCAGTACCCATTGAAAAAAGCAATAAATCTGATACATCTTTTGATTGTCAGCTCTCATAAACAAAATCCTATGTGCAGTTTGGGACACTGTATGTCAAGAATAATGACTAACAGTATCATGTCCACACGGGGAAAGTTAGGATGATAGCAAATCTGGAAATCAAGACACGTAAGAAAAGGCTGAAAGACTAAAATATTTTATCAATTAAAGATCTGATAAGGAAACAGGTATATGAGAAGGAAATAAGGTGAAACTTATATGTATATCCAAATAGCAAATTAGGGCTAATAAGAGGAAGAATATCAGTGGATTGAGCTTCGGCCTTGCGTTCTGAAGGGTCCCAGGTTCAGTTCTGGGAAGGACATGTAAATTGGTTGCTGGCACATCCCCAGTAGGGGGCGTGCAGGAGGCTGCTGATTGATGTCTCTCTCATCGATGTTTCTAACTTTCTATCCTTCTCCCTTCCTCTCTGTGAAAAATCAATAAAATATATTTTAAAAAAAAGCTTTGGTACAAAGCCGTGAAAAGTCTGTCAAATTTTGACTATACTTAAAAGATAAAGCAAACAAAATTGGAAGAAGACTGGAATGGAAGAAAAGTCAAAGATGATATAAAGATGTTTGCTTTAAGCAACTGAAATAACAGAGCTGCTATTACCTAGCATATCGAAAACTATATTTGGAGCAAGGTTTTTAATAATTGTTAACTTATTAATCATCCAAGTAGTGTTACTGAAAAATAAGTCTATACTTTAGGTGAGAAGTTTGGGCTAAGACATAAAATTGGGAGTCATCAATCAATATGCTATTCAATGCTAAGAAAGTGGACGGAATCAATCACAAAAAGTGGGTGCAGTCCTAAATGGTTTGGCTCGGTGGATAGAGCATTGGTCTGTGGACTGAAGGATCCCAGGTTTGACTCCAGTCAAGGGTACGGACCTTGGTTGCAAGCACATCCTCAGTAGGAGTTGTGCAAGAGGCATCTGATCGATGTTTCTATCCCTCTCTGTAAAAAAAAATCAATAAAACATATTTTAAAAAGTGCGTGCAAATGGACAGTGGAAGTGGTCTAAGAACAGAATCTTGAGTGTCTTCATAAATTAGTTTTAGGAATTTTTGTAAAACGGATACTACTTTATATGTATACCTCAAGATTTGTTTAAGTATAAAGTGAGATACTGAAAATGAGGGCTTTTCAATAGTGACTAATTAAAGCCAGTGAACTTTTTTAAAAAAATTTTTCTTTATTGTTGTAAGTATTACAGATGTCCCCTTTGTTTATTGTTTTTTTCCATTGACCCTCCACCGAGCACCCACCCCTCCAGGCCTCCACCACTCTAATGCCTGTGTCCATATCCTATCTAATAAAATGGTAATAAGCAAATTGACCATCACTCTGCTACACCCACAAGCCACACCCACCTGCCAATCAGGAGTGCATATGCAAATTGACTCAACCAAGGTGGCTGTGGCCACGGAGCAAGCAGGAGGCTTGGGTTTCCCTGGCAGTGGAGGAAGCCAAGCTTTCTGCACATAATGGTGGGCCCAGGCCTCCACTAAAAACTACAAAGTTTCAATTATAAAAGATAAATAAATCCCAACGAAAAAGGTGGCAGCCTTGAGAGCAGGAGGCTTGGGTTGCCCCTGGTGATGGAGGAAGCCAAGCTCCTGCAACCCTGGCCTATCTTGGCCTCTGCTACAAAGTGTCAATTATAGAAGATAAATAAATCCCAGATACCAGGGCCTTCACTTGGGTCTGTGAAGGGCTTGGCTGGCCTGCAAACCACCACAGGCCCCTCGCCCAGGCTGCCCCATGCCCCAAGAGAGCCCTCACCCTAATCTGAGACACACTTCAGGGCAAACCAGCAGGCCCCCACCCATGCAACTAGCCTCTATCCTATCTAATAAAAGAGTAATATGCAAATTGACCATTACTTCAACACACAAGATGGCTGCCCCCATGTGGACACAAGATGGCCACCATAAAATGGCCAGCAGGGCAGGGCAGCTGGGAGGGGCCAAGCATGCAAGGGAGGGCAGTTGAGGGCGATCAAGCCTACAGCGAAGGGCAGTTAGGGGTGACCAGGTAGAGGAGGGACATTAGGGGTGACCAGGCCCCCATGTGGACATAAGATGACCACCATAAAATGGCCTGCAGGGAAGGGCAGTTGGGGGGAACCTATTCCTGCAGGGGGAGAGCAGTTGGGGGGCACCAGGCCTTCAAGGGAGGGCAGTTAGGGACAAACAGGCTGGCAGGAGAGCAGTTAGGCATCAATCAGGCTGGCAGTGGAGTGGTTAGGGGGTGATCAGGCTGGCAGGCAGAATCAGTTAGGGACAATCGGGAAGGCAGGCAGGTGAGCAGTTGGGAGCCAGCAGTCCTGGATTGTGAGAGGGATGTCCGACTGCCCATATAGGCCTAATCCTACCAGAAATGGGGCTAAACGGGTAGTCGGACATCCTTTAAGGGGTACCAGATTGGAGAGGGTGCAAGTTGGGCTGAGGGACACACACACCCCCACAGCCCCATGCACAAATTTCATGCACTGGGCTTCTAATATGTATATAAGTTCCCAATTTAATCACTCTCCGCCCTTTCTCCCATGCCCTCCTTCCCTCAGAAATTCATTGGTCAATTCCATGCTTTTATGTCTCTGGATCTATTTTGTTCATCAATTTATTTTGTTCATTAGATTATATATCTGAATGAGATCATGTGATACTTGTCTTTCTCTGACTGGCTTATTTCACTTAGTATAATACTCTCTGGGTCCCCCCAAGCTGTCTCAAAGGGTAAGAGATCCTTCTTCTTTACAGTTGCATAGAGTTGCAATGTGTAAATGTAGCACAGCTTTTTATCCACTTATCTATTGATGGGCATTTGGACTGTTTTCAGATCTTAGCTATTATAAATAGTGCTGCTATGAATGTAGGGGTGCATATATTCTTTCTGATTGGTGTCCTAGGATTCTTAGGATATATTCCCAGAAGTGAGATCAGTGGGTCAAACAACAGTTCAATTTTCAGTTTTTTTTAGAAACCTTTATACTATTTTCCACAGTGACTGTACCAGTCTGAATTCCCACCAGCAGTGCATTAGGGTTCCCTTTTCTCCACATCCTTGCTAGCACTTGTCATTTGTTGAATTGCTGATGATATCCATTCTGACAGGTATAAGTAGATACCTCATTGTCCCTTTAATTTGCATCTCTTGAATTATTAGTGATTTTGAGCATCTTTCATATTTCTTGGTCTTCTATATCTCCACTTTGGAGAATTGTCTAATTTGGTCTTTTGCCCATTTTAAAATTACGATGTTTGTCTTTTGTTAAGTTGTATAAGTTCCTTATATATATTTTTAAATTAACCCCTTATTAGATGTATCATTAGAAAATATGTTCTCCCATGAAGTGGGCTCTCTTTTCATTTTGATGATTATTTTTTTCTGTGCAGAAGCTTTTTATTTCAATGTAATTCTATTTGTTTAATTTCTCCTTAATTTCCTTTGTCCTAAGAGAAGTATTGAGAAACATATTGCTAAGAGATTCCATATGTCTGAGGAATCTCAAAGATTGTAAAAGAAAAAAAATACTATAAAGGACTATACTCCAACAAATTGGACAACCTGGATGAAATGGATATAATTCCTAAAAAATACAATCTTCCAAAACTCAATCGCAATGAATCAAAAAACCTGAATAGGACAATAATTACTGATGAAATTGAAGCAGTAATCAAAAAACTCTCAGAAAACAAAAGCCCTTGACTGGACAGATTCACAGGGTTGTTTTACACCAAATATTCAAAGAAAAACTAACACCTATTCTCCTCAAACTATTCCAAAAAATTCAAAAGGATTACTTCCAAGCTCTTTTTTTCTTTATTGATTAAGGAAATTACATATGTGTCCTTATCTACCCATTGCCCCCCACATCATCCCTACTCATGCCCTTACCTAGCTGGTGTCTGTGTCCATTGGTTAGGTTTATATGTATGCATACAAGCCCTTTGGTTGATCTCTCTCCATTATCAGCACCTTCCCCTACCTTCCCTCTGAGGTTTGAAGGTGTGATCTTTTTATGAAGCCAGGATTACCCTACCCCAAACCAGATAAAGACACTATAAAGAAAGAGTTCCAGGCCAATATCCCTGATGAACAGACATGCTAAAATGCTCAAAAAACCCTATTAGCAAATCAGACCCAGCAATATATTCAAAAGGTCATACACCATGACAAACTGAGATTTATCCCAGCAATGCAAGGCTGGTACAATATTTGAAAATCAATAAATGTGAACATTACATACACAGATTGAAAGACAAAAACCCCAAGATCATATCAATTGATGCAGAAAAAGCATTTGACAATAACCAATACACTTTATTGATTAAAAACTCTCAGCAAGTGAGATTCATTATTATTCATACAACGTGTAAAAATTCCTTTCTTATCAATATCCCCTATCCCTTTTCTGTAACACTTATTGAGCAATGAAAGGTCAAGGGAATATAACTACACTAATATGTTCAGGGGCATAGGAAGCCAAGTAAGACACCACCCATGCCTAGAGATACTTTAAAGAAATACAAGAGACAAAAAAAAAAAATCAAATGTGCAATATATTTAAATAATTGCTCTGAATCAAAGTTCTGCACAAGGCCTTTAGGAACAGAAAAGGTATGTATTAGTAGGAAGAGTGAGCTGAATCTAGAAGGATCAATAGGAATTAGGCAAGAAGAGAAAAGTTCAACAATAAAAACTTAGACAAAGATATATTGAAAAGCTCAACAGCCTGAAGGAACTCCAAATAGCTCCTTACAACTGGTGAAAGTTAAGGACTTTCCATTCCAAACTAAAAGTTCATCCTTTATTGGGTAGTAACAGTAATTTATTTCAGATCTGTATTTAATAAAAAGGTCTCTGGCATAAATGTGAAAAATACACTGGGGGTCAGGAAGAGCTTCTGGAAATAGGGAGGCCAGATAGGAGGTAACAGAAAGAATCCACTTGAGAGATGCTCCATCCTAAAGTGAAGCTTTGGGAATGAACATGTCCTATCTTTTCTGGAATACAGCTCTTTTAACCAAATTCAAAAACATCCATCTACTATTTATTTGAGAATAACGATAAAGCAGTTTCATTTATTAAGAATTTTAAAACTTTATGAGAGTTGGAAGAAATAATGAATTATTCTGAATGTTAGGAAACTGAGTTCCAGAGAGCCAAAGACAATAGATAAAGGTTACACAACTAATTTCAAAGAGACTCATTATTAAATGTCAGTTCTCCAAAATTCCATATTACCACTGTTTCCTAAGTTTTATAGATGTTAAACATTTATCTTGAAAGAAAAATGGAAACTTTGGAGAAAAAAAAATCTAGAAATGGTTTTTGGGTGACATTACAATTTAATGATGCTTATGAGAAATCACAAAGTTACTGCCATGATGTTTGCATGTTTTATAAGTCCTTATTTTATATTTAGAATAACAACAAACATATAGGAAATAACTGTGCATTTTATTCATCTTCTCTCTAAAGAGAGATACTTTTTGGCTAACTGACTGCCTGTATAAATGCTAGGAGAGACAAAGGCAACAAAATAGGGGAAATTAGGATACCACTAAAATTACATCTTCTGGCCATTGACCTTAAAATACTATACCCAGGAGATTAAAAATGGCATCAGAGTAGGTGGATGGTGCACAAACATGCTTTAACAAACAAGCTGGAATTACAACTGAAATATGGAGAGGCTTCCTGAATAATAAATGGAAAACTCACAGATGAGAACTCTGATACCCAAGGAATAAAGGTGGAGACAGCAAAGAGACTGGTAGGAGAGTTGGAGGTACGAATGGGCTGACTAGGCACCCACAGATAGGAACTGAAGTCCTGGAGAGATATCTCAGTTGTGGAGGGTGGAGAGTGCTATGAGAACTCTGGGAACAAATTCCCAAGTTGGACTCCCTAGCAGAGCACCAAATCTAAGGAGGGTACCCACATAATATCTAGCTGTGAAAAGCAGCAAGGTGCTGTCTGCCAGGGAGTGGCAGCTGAAAGGTCAGGCACTCTCTTGAAGGTGCATTAGAAGACTGAGTTCAAAATATCACTCAATCAGAGAACCAAAATTAAAAAAACAACAACAACAATTAAAAAACAGAAAGAAAGCTTAAGGGAGCTGTGGGACAACTTGAAACATAACAATATTAGAATTTTTGCACAAAAATTCCCTGTGGAGCCACCCACCTTGTATGCCACACCCAGAGGGAGGGTACAGTGAAATGGAGCTGTGAGAGCAGAACTCAGAACTGGGGACTCAGGGAATAGAGCTCAGAAGGCAGACATCCCAAGTTTCCTGGGCTGAGTAATTCCCTCAACAGAGGTGGGCATCTGTCCCACATATAGATTTGCCTTGCCTGGGGTGAGGCAGGGGAGACAGTCAACACACCCTATTGGAAAACACCTTGCTCTGAGGCCACTTAAGAAATTAAAAGTAACAATTAGCCTCTAGGCAGAAGCAACTGTTCCACCCTATTGAAAAAACAAAAAACAAAAAAAAAAAAAACACACAAAAAACCTCTCACCACACCTGAGGACAATTGCCTGGGGCTATTCAAGTCAGAATCCTACCAGTCTGTAGAAGAAGGTGGTCTCTGGAGGCTTTGAATCTTTGCCTGGTCCAATTAGTCAGAAACAACCTTTAACACTGTCCTGTTCCAGAGATTGATAGGTTTAGAGTATCTACCTAAATATAGTCACTCACCCAAATAGACAAACAAAATGAGAAGACAAAAAAAAAAAAATCCCAAATGAAAGAACTAAAATATTTGCCAGAAGAGATAAATGAAGCAGAGATAAGAAATTCATCTGAAACAGAGTTCAGAGTAATGATGTTACAAAAGATCAACAATATGAAAAAAAGATATAGTAACTATGAAAAAAGAACAGTCTGAGATAAAGAATGACATAACACAAAGAATACATTGGAAGGAATACAGAGCATATTAGGGGAAGCTGAGAATCGAATATGAAGGTGCATTAGAAGACTGAGTTCAAAATATCACTCAATCAGAGAACCAAAATTAAAAAAACAACAACAACAATTAAAAAACAGAAAGAAAGCTTAAGGGAGCTGTGGGACAACTTGAAACATAACAATATTAGAATAGAAGGTGTGCAGAAAGGAATAGAGAAAATGTTTGAAGAAATAATGGCAGAAAACTTCCCTAACTAGTAAAGGAAAAAGTCACATGCATTCAGGAGGCACAGAGAACCCCAAACAGACTGCTACCCAGACACATCATAATTAAAATGCCAAAATTTTAAGACAAAGAGAATCTTAAAGGCAGTAAGAGAAAAGCAAATAGTTACCTACAAAGGTGCTTCCATAAGACTGACACCTGATTTCTCATCAGAAACTCTATAGGCAAGAAGGGAATGACATGAAGTATTCAAGGTAGTAATGGAAATCAAGGATCTGAGACCAAAATTACTATATCCAGCAAGGCTATCATTCAAAATAAATGGTCAAATAAAGAGCTTCCCAGACCAAAAAAAAAAAAAAAGGCTAAAGGAATTCATCATCATCAATCCAGCATTATAAGAAATGCAATTATGGTAAGGGATTGCTGAGAAGAAGAAACAGAGAGAAACCTAGCCATACAGAATTAAAATGGCTATAAATAAGTACCTCTCAATAATAACCCTAAATGTTAATGGGTTAAATACTCCAATCAAAAAGTGTAGGGTAGCTGAATGGATACAAAACCATGACCCAATCATATGCTGTCTACAAGAGATGCACCTCAGAACAAAAGACATACACAGAATGAAAGTGAAGGGAAAAATTTTCCATGCAAATGAAAAAGAAAAAAAAGCTGGAATAGCACTACTCATATCTGACAAAATAGACTTTAAAATGAAGGCCATCACAAGAGACAACAAAGGTCACTACATAATACTAAAGGGATCAATCCAACAGGAGAATATAACCCTGGTAAACATATCTGTACCCAATATAGGTACATTTAAATGAAATTAGAAATTAACTACAGTAAAAACGCCCTAAAACATTCAAACATATAAAGCGTAAATAACATGTCATTAAACAATGAATGGGTTATCAATGAGATCAAGAAATAAATAAAAAACTTCCTGGAATCAAATGAAAATGGACAATGAGAGGGAAGTTCATAGCACTACAGGCATACCTAAGAAAACAAGAAAATTGAGAAATAAACTATTTAACTGTACAACTTAAAACCTAGAAAGAGAATAATAAGAAAATCCCATAGTAAGTACAAGAAAGGAAATAATAAAGATTGAAGCTTATTATTTCATATACCAATGAAACCAAGAGCTGGTTCTTTGCAAGAATAAACAAAATTGATAAACCATTAGCCAGACTCACCAAGACACAAAGAGAGAGGACCCCAGTAAATAAACAAAAATGGAGAAGTAACCATGAACACCACAAAAACACAAGGGATTGTAAGAAAATACTATGAACAATTATATGCCAACAAGCTGGACAATGTGGATGAAATAGAGAAATTCCAAAAACAATACAATCTCTCAAAAGTGAACCAGAAAAAATAAAAGAACATAAATAGGGCAATAACAACTGATGAAACAGAAGCAGTAATCAAAAACCCCCACCAAATAAAAGCCAAGGTCCAGATGGCTTTACAGGGTAATTTTTCCAAATATTCAAAGAACTAATACCTATACTCCTCCAATTATTTCCGAAAGTCCAAGAGAATGGAACAATTCCAAACCTTGTTATGATGCCAGCATTATCCTAATTCCAAAATCACATAAAGACATTACAAAGAAAGAAAATTATAGGCCAATATCTCTGATGAACTAGATGCTAAAAACTCAACAAAATATTAGCAAATTGCATCCAGCAATATATCAAAAAGATCACACACCATGACCATGTGGAATTTACTCCAAGGATGCAAGGCTAGTACAATATTCACAAATCAATAAATGTGATATATCACACACACAAGTTGAAAGATAAAAGTGACATGATCATAGCAATAGATACAGAAAAAGCATTCGACAAAACCCAATGCCTATTTTTGATAAAAACACTCAGCAAACTTGGAATAGAGGGGGCATATTTCAACACGATAAAGGCCATATATGACAAACTTACAGCTAACATCATACCCTTGGGGCAAAAACTAAAACCATTTCCCCTAAGAACAGAAACAAGACAGGGATGCTCACTTTTACCACTCTTGTTCGACATAGTACTGGAAGTGCTAACCAGAGAAATCAGACAAGAAGAAAATAATAAAAGACATCCAAATTGGAAAAGAAGTAAAACTGTCATTATTTGCAGATGACATGATATTGTACCTATAAAACACCAAAGACTCTACCAAAAAATTACCAGACTTAATAAATAAATTTGGCAATGTAACAGGATACCAATTAACACCCAGAAATCTATGGCTTTTTTATTCAACAATAATAACTCACAGAAAGAGAAACAACAACAAAAACCGCATTTACTATTGCACCAAAAAATTAAGATACCTAGGAATAAACTTAACTAAGGAAGTAAAAGACCTATACTCAGAAAACTACAGGATGTTGAAAAAGAGATAGAGGAAGACATAAACAAATGGAAGAATATACTGTGTTCATGGATTGGTAGAATCAACATCATTAAAATGTTCAAACTACCCAAAGCAATCTACAGATTCAATGCAATCCCCATTAAGATACCAATGGAATATTTCACAGACCCAGAACAAACTCTCCAAAAATTCATTTGAAATAAAAAAAGACTCTGAATAGCTGAAGCAATCCTGAGAAAAAAGAGCAAAGTGGGAGGGATCACAATATGAGATATCAAGCTATATTACAAAGCCACTTTCCTCAAAACTGCCTGGTATTGGCACAAGAATAGACATATACTAATAGACTAATGGAACAGGACAGAAACTGACCCAAGCCATTATGTTCAATTAATATTTGACAAAGGAGCAAGAGCATGCAATGGAGTCAAGATAGCCTGTTCAATAAACAGGATTGGAAAAATTGGACAGATGCATGAAAAAAAAAGAAACTAGATCACCAGCATACACCATACACAAAAATAAACTCAAAATGGATAAAAGACTTAAACATAAGATGGGAAACCATAAAATTCTGAGAAGAATCCATAGGCAGCAAACTATCAGACACATGTCATAGAAATATCTTTACTGGTACAGCTCCTAGGGCAACAGAAACTAAAGAGAAAATAAACAAATGGGACTACATCAAAAGAAAAAGCTTATGCACTGCAAAAGAAACCATCAACAAAATAACAAAAAAGCACACTGCATGGGAGAACATATTTGCCAATGTTATCTCCGATAAGGGTTTAATCTCCAAAATTTATAGGGAACTCACACAACTTAAAAAAAGGAAGATAAACAATCCAAAAAAAAAAATGGGCAAAGGATCTAAATAGACACTTTGGGAAAGAAGATCCACAGAAGGCCCAGAAACATATGAAAACATTCTCAAAGTCATTAATCATCTGAAAGATGCAAGTTAAAATAACAATGAGGTACCATCTCACACCTGTCAGAATGGATATTATCAAGGAATCAACAAACAAGTGCTGGTGAACATGTGGAGAAAAGGAACCCTGGTGCAATGCTGGTGGGAATGCAGACTGGTACAGCCACTATGAAAAATATTATGGAGTTTCTTTAAACAAATTCAAAATGGAACTCCCATTTGACCCAGTGATCCCACTTAGGAACATATCCCAAGAAATTGAAACTAAGCTAAGAATTAGAATCCACTCAGCAGATGAGTGGATTAAAAAAACTGATACTTCTAAATAATGGAATACTATACACCTGTTAAAAAAGAAGTCTTACCATTTGCAACAGCATGATGGACCTGGAGACCATTATACTAAGCAAAATAAGCTAGTCAGAGAAAGATAAATACCACATGATCTCACTCACTTGTGGAGCATAATGAACAATATAAAGTGATAAATAAAAATAGATCCAGAGGCATAGATGCATCAAACAGACCTTCAAACCTCAGAGGGAAGGCAGGGGAGGGTAAGAGATCAACCATAGAACTGGTATGCATGCATATAAGCATAACCAATGTACAGAGACAGTAGTGGGGTGAAGGCCTGTGCTGGGGGACGGAAACAGGGGATAGAGGTCCATGGAGGGAAAAGGAGACATATGTAATACTTTCAATAATAAAAAATTTAAATAAAAAATACTCTAGCAGGACACTTGGAGCATAAAAACTGACCATTCAATGGCTCTATATCACAGAAACTATGAAATGTAAAGGTTGACAGATTTTTAGTAAATTTGGCTCACATTTACCTATTATTCCTTTAAATAAAAATATAATCAACACATTTGTTAAAAAATAGAAAACTACAAAAACAGAAATTGAAATCCTAGCAAAATTATAATTTTTCATAATCTCACTTAATTTTAAATTTAAAGAAATAAATGTAGAAATAAATCTATAAAACATTTATTTTATATTCTAAATTGCCATTATTAGCACTAATGTTAAAAAATTAGAGAAAAACACCTAGCCTAAGCTTGTACTTTGGATTTAATAATATGCAGGTAACTGATATAATTTATTTTTTGTACTATAATATTGAGAAAATATATAGTTTTTCATCTTGGAAATTTTCTCGGAGAATGAAACACTTAGAAGCAAGAATAGAAAAGTTCAACGGGACAAAATGGAGACCACTTTATTCAAACTCAGAAATTCGAATATAAGCAAATCTGTAAAATCCTAGGGGATCATGTTAGATAAATGTTTATTAGACAGAAAGGCGGCAAATCTATTTGTGAAATACCAGAGTTAAAACAATTTTCTAAACATAACAATAATTAAAATCCATGGAGAAGCATATTGCCCTCTGACTTTTTTTTTTTTTTTTTGGTCTTTTGTCCAAACTAAAGGGAATCTCAAAAATCCCAGGAAAACTGACTGAGCTAAATCACAGATACATACCAAATTCTCAAAAGATTAGAAATATGTGGATCTATAAGATTAAAGTTTTAGTATAAAAGAGAGGGTAAAATTTTATTGGTGGTTTAGGAGAAAAGCATTACTACAACATAAAAGTGACAAGGTTACTAACTCATAAAAAATATAGCTCAGCTAGTATATTTTATAAAGTATAGACTTACATAGAAAACTATCCAAACAGTATTTGGGGAAACTTTACAACTTGATTTATGAGTTCTATGGTGATATTATTAAGCACTTCTGTTAAAAATATTCATAATAAATATATTTCTCTTTACTTCATGGTAATAGCACATTAGAAAAGCTAATATGGTTTTAAAATTGCATATAGTTTTTTTCCTCACTTTACAACAATACTACAAAATCTCTAGCATTTTCAGTTATTTACAATTCATAAATACATATTTGTTAGGGCCACTCAGTGTAATCAAAGACATACCCAAATTTGGCACAGATGATGATGAAAGGAAATGGAAGAAAAAGAAACAGCTCTTTCATATACGCTGATAATAATATCTCTGCATTTTATAATAAAATCTGGTGAAATATTTAAAACTAAAAGAATAAAAGGTTATTTTAGTTAGGTCTAAATGTTTTTAAAATTTGATATTGCAGTTTACCTAATGAAAATGAATTTTAT
>JAAGEH010000012.1:4173223-4248521 GCA_011751065.1 Lasiurus cinereus
ATATATATATATATATATATATATATATATATATATATATGTGTGTGTGTGTGTGTGTGTGTATAAATGTATATATATGTGTGTATATATATGTATATATACATATACTAGAGGCCCAGTGCACAAAATTCATGCTCAGGAGGGTGGTGTCCTTCAGCCCAGCCTGCACCCACTCCAATCTAGAAACCCTAGAGGTAGGATCAGGCCTAAATGGGCAGTCAGATATCCCTCTCATAATCCAGCCAGGACTGCTGGCTCCCAACTGATCACATGCCTCCCTTCCTGATTGCCCCTAACACTTCTGCCTGCCAGCCTGATCACCCCCTAACCACTCCCCTGCCAGCCTGATTGATGCCTAACTGCTCCCCTGACAGCCTGTTTGCCCCTAACTGCCCTTCCCTGCAGGCCTAGACCCTCTGAACTGCTCTCCCCTGCAGGCCTGGGTCCCTCCCCCACAACTGCCCTTCCCTATAGGCCCGGTTGCCCCCAACTTCCCTCCTCTGCCGGCCTGGTCACTCCTTACTGCCCTCCCCTGCAGGCTTGATTGCCCCTAACTGTCCTCCCTTGCAGGCCTGGTCTCTCCTAACTGCCCTCCCTTGGTGGCCATCTTGTGGCAGCCATCTTGTGTCCACATGGGGACAGCCATCTTGTGTGTTGAAGTGATGGTCAATCTGCATGTTCCTCTTTCATTAGATAGGATAGAGGCCTGGTACATGGGTGGGGGCTGGCTGGTTTGCCCTGAAGGGTGTCCCAGATCAGGGTGGGGGTTCCCTTGGGGTGTGGGGCAGCCTGGGAGAGGCACCTATGGTGGTTTTCAGGCTGGCCATGCCCCCTCTCAATCCAAGCAGAGATCATGGTATCTGGGATTTATTTATCTTCTATAATTGAAACTTTGTAGCCTTAAGTGGAGGCCAAAGTAGGCCAGGGCAGGCAGAAAGTTTGGCTTCCTCCATCGCCAGGGCAACCCTAGCCTCCTGCTCTCTGCAGCTCTGTGGTTGCCTTCATTTTTGTTGGTATTTATTTACCTTCTATAATCGCCTTCAGTATCTTGAACTAGTAAGACTTGTACTCAATGCCAGAGATCCTATGTGTATATTGGAGCATAGTTTCAACACATCATGTTTACAATTCTCCCTTGCCCTTTACTTCCTGCTTGCACAACGCCTATAGGTTATCCAGAGGTATATGATTAGGGCCTCCTGGACCTCTGAGTAAAGCCTCAGGGATATGAACATCTTGTTTTCAGATTTTCCTTTTACATTTTTTGGTAAGGCTCTTGTTTGTTATGACTAGTATTTCCACCTCAGGCAGTTGCAATGTTATGAAAAAAAAAAAAGTTTCTGATGATTATTTTGACAAATATCTTGGAAATAGGCTTTACTCACCAAGCAAGCATAGATCAGATAAAATAATAATGGAGGTTTACCAAAGGGAACTTCCAAACAATGCCAAAAAATGGGACTTGCTAAAAACCTGTAAACCTAGTTGCCCCCTTCCAGTAGCTCCAAGGCTGCTGGTTTTCAAAGTTTATGCAGAGCTGGATGGCAAGAGGGCAAGTTAAGTCTCCACAAAGCTTACTATTCTCATTAAAAAACCTGCAGTTTTTCTTGATTTAACAATCTTTGGATTGTTTCAAACTTATGATTACTTTTCAGAGAATTAAAAAGGGATTGTGATAATTTTTGCCAATGTTCTCATTGCTTTTATGGAGGAATAGTTTTATGGAAGTTCGTACTCTACTCTTTCACAAGTCCTGCCTCTAAATGATGTTTCAGCTCCAAATTTAAGGACAGTTACAATTTGTACATTTCTATCAAACAGAAATTATAAAATATTCACATAGCCCTACCAGCTCAGTAGATAAGAGTGTCAGCTTGTGGACTGAAGTGTCCCAGGTTCAATTCTGGTCAAGGATATGTACCTCAGTTGCGGCTCATGTGGGAGGCAACCAATCGATGTATCTCTTTCACATTGATGTTTCTCTGTCTCTCCACCTCCTTCCCACTCCCTCTAAAAATAAATATTTAAATAAATATATAACATTTTTAAAAATCAATGGAAAAATATCATCTGTTGAAGATTAAAATAAAACAAAATATTCACATAAACAAGTTTTGCTCTTCCCTTGCCTTAGCTTATTTGTACTTTTTCTCTTCTCAAAGAAAAAAAATCATACATTTCTCTATAATGGAGGCAGCCAATAACACTAATAAAATGCAAACATAGATATATAAATTTTTTCTTGAGTTGCAGAGAAATAGAAACAACCAAATGTGGTATAACATTGTTAATATCAATTATATAAACCACACATTATATTGTATTTTGGGGTGGGCAGAAATAGATTTACATTGTAATACAAATAAATACAATCTATATAATAAAAGCCCAGCGATCATTACAGCAGAACAACCAGAACAACAGGTTGCTATGACGTGCCAGCTGGAGGGGCTGCCACCAGTGCTGCTGCTGAGCCTGGGGGTCCCCATGGCCAGCTCTGTGGCCGCCACCAAGGTGCCAGTAAAGAACACAAAGGAGGCCACCATGTGTGTGCAGCTTGAGATGAAGGCTCTGTGGGACAAATTCAATCAACTGGGCACCAACATATCTGTTACTAAGGCTAGCAGGTCAGGGTACCTCTCCCTGCTGTAACCCTCCCCACATGGTGCTAGTCTCAGACAGCAGGCTTTGGCTAGATACATGTGAGCAAGACTGAGAAGCAGGATGGGGGGCATGGCATGGCCACCTGCAGGTTCCTCTTGGTGCAGGCCAGCTCCTTCGCTCTCCAAGTCTCAGCTCTAGCAATAGCCACTGTGCATGCTGGGTGGAGGGTGCTGCTTGGGAGGCCAGGAAGGCGGTGGAGAGAAACTCTGTGGACTTGACACCCGACCAGCAGCCCAGGACCCAGCACCACCAGAAACAAACCAGTTCAAAACACACTGAGGTTGGAGGGAAGGCAGCCTGTGAGGGGCCTTGCCACCAGCTGGCTCCCAGTGGATCCCACCTCAAAGGAAACTCGGTCTTTGGTTCCTTAGTTCAGTCTATCCTGGCTAAAGAGTAGTAGCTGTGCACACTTTAGGGGAGAATTACGACTCTAAAACAGTGTGTTCTGTTCTGTAGATATTGCTAACCAGTTGTCTTAGGCTAAATTCCTGGTGATTGTGGGGCCTGGCTCTGCCTTTGGGGTCCACACCTTCCAATTGGCCTGTATTTGTTGTAAGGGCCCAAAGAGAAGAAGTGGAACAATTTTTCGATGCGATGGATTTGACCAACAGACAAAGGTGAGTGCCTGGCTATCTATTGTACACACAGAGACACCAGCTCTGAGTCCATTTGGCCAAAGGGAGCTTAGGGCCTGTTTGTAGAGCCTTCTGGTGGGTTCTGTTTCCTTACTGAGGCCATCTTCCCTGGAAAGTCTGAGGGCCATGCTCAGCTCCAGCTCAGTAGGTCTTCTCCAGGCCCTGCCCCCTGGCTAGTCCCAGCCTCAGTTGACTCCTCAACCCTGATTGGGATGGGCTGGCCAGGTCTGCCCATGCACAAATTCATGCACTGGGCCTCTAGTAAATAATAAATAACAATATAGGACTAAACTGTGACTTGCATGCTCACAGCTGTAAACCTGCTTTTGCCCACCCCCATATATGATTAAGAATTTTAGGCTTTGAAATGAAGACTGTTTTACTTCCAATCAAGGGTTATTCATGATTTGTGATGCAGGATGAGCCATTTAACTTTTCTCAGCCTCATTGTTTTACCTGTAAAGTGAGCATAATAATAGTACATATAATTAATGAATAGTATCTACCAAACTTATAAGTTTTGTACCTGTTGCTGTTATTATGGACTTTACTATTATGATCACTACTATCATTACCATAATCACCCTATCTAATAAAAGAGTAATATGCAAATTGACTGTACCGCAGCTAAACCCTAAACTATGTCCACCAGCCATGCCCACCAGCCAATCAGAGTGACTATGCAAATTAACCCAACCAAGATGGCTAAAGCCAGAGAGAGAGCAGGAGGGAGGCTTGGGCTGCCATTGGTGATGGAGGAAGCCAACCTTTCTGCAATCCCTGGCTGGCCAGGCCTCCGCTTAAGACAACAAGGTTTCAATGGCTGTGAGAGCAGAAGGCTCGGCTCCGCTCCAAGCTACAAAGTTTCAACTGTAGAAGATAAATAAATCCCAGATACCAGGGCCTCTGTTTGAGTCACCGGGGTGTGTGGCCAGCCTTCAAACCACCACTGGTCCCTCGCCCAAGCAACCCTGTGTCCCAAGGGAACCCCCATCCTGATCCAGGACACCCTTCAGGGCAAACCAGCTGCCCCCCACCCATGCACCAGGCCTCTATCCTATCTAATAAAAGAGTAATATGTAGATTGACCATCACTCCAACACACAAGATGGCTGTCCCCACGAATGATCAGGCCACCAGGAGAGGGCAGTTGGGAGGGACCAGGCCTGTAAGGGAGGGCAGTTGGGAGTGATCAACCTGCAGGAGAGGACAGTTAGGGGTGACCAGGCCATCAGAGGAGGGAAGTTTGTGGTGACCAGGCCTGCAGGGAAGGGCAGTTGGAGGAGAATCAGGCCTGCAGGGGAGGGCAGTTAGGGGTGACCAGGCCCCTAGGGGAGGGAAGTTAGGGGCAAACAGGCTGGAAGGGGAGCAATTAAGCATCAATCAGGCTGGCATGGGAGTGGTTAGGGGGTGATCAGGCTGAAAGGCAAGCAGAAGCAGTTATGGGCAATCAGGAAGGCAGGCAGTTGAGCAGTTGGGAGCCAGCAGTCCTGGATTGTGAGAGGGATGTCCAACTGCCCATTTAGGCCCAATTCTGAACATCCCTCAAGTGGTCCCAGATTGGATTGGGAGCAGGCTAGGCTGAAGGACCACCCCCTGCCCCAACTGTGCACAAATTTCGTGCACCAGGCCTCCAGTCTATATTAATAAAAGGGTGATATGCTAATTTGACCAGACATCTTCCAGATGACCTTCCTGACACCCTTCTGAACAAAGCCCTGGTGGTGTGGCCGAGGCAAAGGCAGTTAGGGGGGATCTGGAAGGCAGAGTCATTTTAGCCAGTAAGCCTGTGGTAATTTGATATGGAAGCAATAGAACACTAATACTACCCCCCTGCTTAGTTTCAAAACCAGATCTTTAATACAGATTACAGGTCCTGCATAATTTGGTTCCTGCCTACCTATCTAAACTCAGGGATTGCTTCTCCTTCCTTTCATTCTTATTTACAGCCATAAATGTTCCCCAAATATGCCAAGGAATTTCTCAAAATTTGCATTTACCTTTTCAGAAATGTGCTTCCACTGTCCCCATTCTTTTCCCAAATTAACTAAATTCATCCTAATGTTCCCAGATAAATGTCAGTCACTTTTATGTCTTTCCAAACCCCAATTTAAATTAGGTTTCCACTTTTGTTCTTTCTCATAATGGTATGTAATTTTATTTTTTAGAAGGCACATATATTGCAATTATATATTTAAATGTGTGCTTTCTGAAAGTGTATCTTCTTTGCTAGAATGTTAGCTTCATACGGATAGGAACTTCTTGCACACCATTATATATCCTAAGTGCCTAGGATGTAACAGTAAATAATTCATTTATTCAGCAAATATATAATTAAATAATTGTAAAGTCAATTAAAAGAAAGGCAAAATTAGCAGATGGATGGAAGGAAGGAAGAAAGGAAGGAAGGGGGGAGGGAGGGAAGAAAGAAAGGAAGGTTAGGGGATGGAAGAAAAGGGAAGGGGAGGGAAGGAAAAGGAAAGACTTTCATTGGTACCTTTAGTAATACTAAGAATAGGTATTTAGGAGTTAGATTTTTAACTATGTGCCATAAGTAACTGGAGAAAATTTTTGACAGTAAAAAGCTTAAATGTATAATATGTTCAATATCACTATCCAATAAAAATTCTATATTATGATGATACTATTATATATTACTTATAAAATAAATTTTAATGCATTCACATAAAAGATTATAATGGACTCTTAAATATAATACTAAAAGCAAGAGAAAATAACACACTTGAAATATTGAAATCCTTAGTGTTAGTTTATAAGAATATAAAAATGTGCTTAATAAATATTAACTTCATTTTTAAATATGCAACAAATAAAAACTGAGCAGTAAAAATATTCGTATATAGATTACTGGTCTATTGATCTTCCAATAAGATGCGATTCTGAAAGTAAAATTACTAGATCAAGGTTTATGGATATTTTCATGCTATGCAAAGTATACATATTTATATTCTCATTTTTCTAAATTTTACCGAATTTGCCAATTATAGCACATTTTTCTTTCAATAGAAATGTGTTTGATTACTTGTAACATTAAATAAATTTTTCTTATTTGTACTGTACATTACCTTCCTTTTGCTAGCTATTCTGTATTTTCTACATTTTTACATTAATGTTATGTATTATTTTAATATATATATATATAAGAATTTTTATTCATTAAGGGCATTCACTTTTATTAATGTAAGTGTTTTCTGTTTGCATTTGTCCTTTAATTTTAATATATTCAGACATATAATATTTAGTCATATATTTTACTTTAAAATTTTAGCTTTTGATGGTATGCTTTTAAACATAATTTCTTATATAAATATTAATTTTCTTAAGTTATGTTCAGTTTCATTTTTACCTTTAAATTTTAATGCATGTTAAATTTATTTAGAATATCATAAAACAAGAATATGAATGTTTTTCAATTGGCTACCCCATGGGGGTAATCCCCAAACCATTTACCAAAAGATCCTTCCTTACCCATTTAATTAGAAAAGTTATATTTACAATAATAAATATACAAATTCCAGTCCACGTGTAGACTGTTTATGCTGTAAGTCTACTCGTGTAGCTGTATCACAGACTCTTAATTAATTTCCTGTCTTAATCATTTTCCCTGATTAGAAATGTTATATGAAAAACATTTATTTATAAGTTCACCTAAATATTAATTTTCTTCTTATTAAACCTAAAGTAAAATAGTTAACATAAAGCTTCTATAGCTTCCAGGACAAGTTATCAGTAAAAATCCCTTTAGCATACATTTTATGGCTAACATCCATACTGAGCTTTTAAAAAAATTGTTCAGCTTTCTCATTGACTTACTCATTAGCTTAACAAATATTTAGTATATCTATTTCTAAGACCCAGGCAAGGTGAAAGAGACTACCTTCTTGAAGTACAAATTTTAATAATCAACTAGACAAATAAATAAATTGCATAACTATAAAAAGAGAAATAATGAAGAGGCTATGATAGACAACAAGGTGTCAGGCAGGAAGCTATTTAGCTACACATTAGTCCGGAAAGACCTCTGTGAGGAGGTAACCTTTAAGCCAATACCTGAAGAAGAATTTTTTAAAAAGGAAAGAGAGCTATAAACTAGAAACAAAAGACAAAAAGCAAAAGTCAGGAAAGTGCTTGGAAATGATTAAAGAACAAAAAAGGAATTTGATTGTAACTAAGTGGGCAAATGGAAGAATAACAAGATAAATTTGGGAAGGTAGTCAGCAGTAAGATTATACAAGAGTCACCTGATAGCTTACTCTTAAAGCAGTGATTCTCAACTTTCTAATGCCACGACCCTTTAATACAGTTCCTCATGTTGTGGTGACTCCCCCCCACCAACCATAAAATTATTTTCGTTGCTACTTCATAACTGTAATTGTGCTACTGTTAATGAATCTTGTAATGTAAATATCTGTGTTTTCCGATGGTCTTAAGCAATCCTGATAGTTGTTCTCAACCTGTGGATAAAGATCCACAGGTTGAGAGCTGCTGCTGTGGAGCCTAAGACCATCAGAAAACCCAGATATTTACATTACAAGATTCATAACAGTAGCAAAATTACAGTTAAGAAGTAGCAACGAAAATAATTTTATGATTGGGGTCACCACAACATGAGGAACTGTATCAAAGGGTCTCAGCATCAGAAAGGTTGAGAACAATTGTTCTAAAGGATTAAGAAAAAACTAAGTCAAATTAAGACATAATCTCATATTTTTTACTAAAATGCAGCAAAACTTAAAAAAAAGAAGAAGAATGATGATCACTAAGAGAAGAGGTGAGAAAATCATTTTGGAAGCAATTATAATAATCCAGGTAAATTAAAAATGAAGTAGTCTTGCCACTGTAAGTTTAGACATGCTAACTTTTCCCCAAAATTATAGAATGCTTTAGAAAGAAAAAATATTGTATTATATTTGTTATATTACAATATAAAATATTTATTATAGAAACATACATAAATAGAAATTATATTTTATTACATTACTTTTTAAATTTTTAAAAATTTATCTTTATTGTTGAAAGTATTATAGATCTCCCTTTTCCCCCCATTGACCCCTTCTACCACACACCAGCACCCCCTACCCTTTTCCTTCACTACACTATTGTCTTTCTCTATGGGTTATGCATATATACATATAAATTATTTGGTTAATCTCTTCCCACCCATCCAACCACCCACTCCCACCTTCCCTCTGAGATTACAAATTGGTGCTATTTTTAAAATTTCCATCACTAAACGACTAGGGACAGGTCCAATGAAGAAAATGGCAATACTAGAAGAAGGAATAAGACCTTGAAATGAGGGACTATCAAAGATTAAAAAGAAGAGAGAAAGACCAGAGAGCTAGTTCATAAAAATTTTAAAAAGCACAATAATGAGCTAAAAGAAGGAATTAAAGTGGGAAGGAATTAAAGAGTAGACAAGATCAGTGCTTCTCAAACTACCTGTGAAAAATAAAAAAATGTTAAAAGTACACAAAATAAAAGCACAAATATTTTTTATTTGACTCCACAGACATAAAACTACATTAAATATAATCTGAACAAAGACAACATTGGGAAAAAGATAATAATTGTAAAAACTGTCCACCTTGTTAATTGAAAGTGTATATACACAAATGTTTTTATACCTGTAACTTTTTTCATTACACATCATAACTAAATAAAAACCTTTAAGCAAAAAGTGATTCCCAAAAGAAAGGACTATGTAAGCACTATGAACAAACATTGAGAATATACAGTTTATAACGTGACCATGAGCTTTTTGCTTGTTAAACTTAATCTAAACCAAGTTGAACCAGGAATAATGATACTCAAGGGAATAACATAGAGCTAACCAATTTTTATTTAATAACATGGAGAAAACAGTGTCACAGAGTCACGTTGATGGAATGAATACTCAGAATATTTATTTTAAACTTTTATCCAAAATGAAGCTAGAAGTGCTCTATCTTCAAAACATACCACTAATGTTCAATACCCAGTTACAGTAATTTATCTTGTATAGTTATAATCGCATATAAATTGCTTCTCTGAAAGAAATAGTTCCAGTTCCATGAATTTCTTATGTATGAATCTTCTTTTAAAAACACAAAACATTCTATTAAATATTTAAGATGACAAAAGCCAACTTTGCAAGGATGAAAAAAATGAATTTTATTCTTAGAGTTTAAGATAGTCCATTGACAATTATTATTAAACTAGACATCTGGTGCACGGAATTCATGCACTAGGGTTGGGGTAGGGTCCCTCAGCCCAGCCTGCACACTCTTGCAGTTCTGAACCCCTCAGGGGATATCTGACTGCTGGCTTGTGACTGGATGGCCTTCTGCTGCTGCATAATCTGCTGATTGAGCTTCATCAGCTGCTGCACATGCATGGGCTGGGCCACCACAGTCTGTCCTGCAAACAATATCAAGTGGGTGACAAGATCACCCTGAGTTCCTGCATGTCCCTGAATCACTGAGATATTAAGACTGACTGTCTTCTATAGAGAACATCAACAGGATCAGGCCTAAGCTGGCAGTCAGACATTCCTCTTGCAATCCAAACCTCATAGGGGATGTAGCAGTGTGCCAGGGGGCAAACAGCCATGGAGAGGCCCGAATTGGGCTTGGTGAAGCACCACTCGTGCTCATCCCAACCTGCTGTACCTTTGCTTGCCTCCACCTGGTAGTGCTACCACAGAGCTAGGAGAGGCTCTCGCCATGGCAGGTGCAATTGCCAACAGTGAGCCAGGCTTCAGGCAGCACCAGCAGGCAGCTCCTGCATTTGAGTGTCTGTCTCCTGGTGGTCAGTGTGCATAATAATGAACGGTCATTCCACTGTAATGGTCGCATAGGCTTTTATATATATAGATAACGAAACATGTGATTTAAATTGTGTACTTATAATATTCTAACTTTGATTTTTATTCTCTAACACTTTGGAATATGCTTACATACAACAGAAATTCCAGAGGACTTTTTTTCCCTTTTTTTTTATTAAGGTATTACATGTGTATATATCTTCCTATTGACCGCCCCCAACCCCACAACCATGCATGCCCTCCACCTCCCCCCAGTGTCTTCCGTACATTGGTTATGCTTATATGCATGCATGCAAGTCTTTGGTTGATCGCTTATCTATCTCACTTCTCCTTAAAATTCCCACTGTAATTTGACAGTCTGTTTGATGCTTAACTGCCTCTGTTTCTGTCTTTTTGTTCATCAGTTTATAATATTCTTCATTATCCATAAATCAGTGAAAACGTGGTATTTTTCTTTCATTGACTGGCCTATTTCACATAGCATAAGGCTCTCCAGTTCCATCCAGGTTGCTGCAAATGGTAAGAATTCCATCGTTTTTATGGCAGCATAGTATTCCATTGTGTAAATATACCACAGTTTTCTGATCCACTCATCTGCTGACAGGCACAGAGGCCATTTCCAAAGCTTAGCTATTGTAAATTGTGCTGCTATGAACATAGGGGTATATATATCCTTTCTGAATAGTATTTCTAGTTTCTTAGGATATAGTCCTAGGGATTACTGGGTCAAATGGGAGTTTCATTTTTAGTTTTTTGAGGAAAGTCAATACTGTTCTCCACAGTGGCTGAACCAGTCTGCATTCCCACCAGCATCCTTGCCAACACTTGCCATTTATTTATTTGTTGATGATTGGCATTCTGACAGGTGTAAGATGGTATCGCATTGTCGTTTTGATTTGCATCTCTCGAATAATTAGTGATTTTGAGCATGTTTTCATATGTCTCTTGGCCTTGCTTCTGTCTTCTTTCAAAAAGATTCCATTTAGGTCCACTGCCCATTTTTTTATTGGATCATTTATCTTCATTATATTAAGTTGTATAAGTTGCCTAAAGATGTTGGAGATTAAACCTTTATCAGTGCTAACATTTGAAAATATGTTCTCTCAAACAGTGGGCTTTCTTGTTGTTATGTTGATGGTTTCTTTTGCTGTGAAAAGGTGTTTTATTTTGATGTAGTCCCAATTGTTTATTTTTTTCTGAAGCTTCCATTGCCCTAGGAGCAGTATCAGTGAAGAAGTTCCTTCAGCATATGTCTGAGATTTTGCTTCCTATGGACTTCTCTAGTATTTTTTTGGTTTCCCATCTTTTTATTATTTATTTTTTCCCTTTTTTATTATTTAAAGTATTACAAATAGCACATATGTCTCCCCCGCCTTTTTTTTCCCCATTGACCTCCCCCCAGCCTTCCCTACCCGCCTGGTTTCCCATCGTATGTTTAAGTCCTGTATCCATTTTGAGTTTATTTTTGTGTATGATATAAGTTGGTGG
The DNA here is from genome assembly GCA_011751065.1 of Lasiurus cinereus. NCBI lineage: Eukaryota > Metazoa > Chordata > Mammalia > Chiroptera > Vespertilionidae > Lasiurus > Lasiurus cinereus. The sequence continues at coordinate 4,184,837 of JAAGEH010000012.1, forward strand.
TCTAGTTTAATTTTTCTGCATGTTTCTGTCGAGTTTTCCCAACGCCATTTATTGAAGAGACTATCTTGACTCCATTGTATGTTCATGTCTTCTTTGTCAAATATTAATTGAGCATAGTGGTTTGGGTTGATATCTGGATTCTCTCTTTTATTCCATTGGTCTATATTACTGTTCTTGTGCCAGTACCAAGCTGTTTTGAGAACAGTGACTTTGTAATACAGCTTAAAATCTGGTATTGAGATCACACCTATTTTATTCTTCTTTCTCAGGATTGCTATGCCCATCTGGGGTCATTTTTTATTCCAGATGAATCTTTGGAGAGTTCTTTCTAGGTCTGTGAATTAGGCCATAGGTATTTTAGTGGGGAGTGCATTGAATCTATAGATTGCATTGGGCAGTATTGACACTTAAATCATGTTTATTCTCCCAATCCATGAGCATGCTATGCTCTTCCATCTGTATACGTCTTCCTCTATCTCTTTTTTCAGTGTGCTGTAGTTTTCCGAGTATAGCTCTTTAACCTCCTTAGTTAAGTAGGTATCTTAATTTTTTTGGAGTGATGGTAAGTGGGATTGCTTCTTTAGACTCTCTTTCTGTAAATTCACTATTGGTGTATAGAAATGCCATAGATTCCTTGATGTTAATTTCCTACTACATTGCCGAATTCATTTATTAAATCTATTATTTTTTTGATGGAGTCTTTCGGGGTTTTTATGTAAAATGTCATGTCATCTGCAAATAAGAACAGCTTTAGTTCGTCTTTTCCAATTTGGATGACTTTTATTTCTTGTTCTTATCTAATTGCAATGGCTAACATTTCCAGTACTATGTGGAACTGGAGTGGTAACAGTGGGCATCTCTGTCTTTTTCCTGTTCTTAGGGGAAACAATTGTAGTTTTGACTCATTGACAATTATGTTAGCAGTGGGTTTGTTATATATGGCTTTTATGATGTTGAGGTATGATCCTTCTATTCCCACCTTGCTGAGAGATTTTATCAAGAAAGGATTTTGGATATTGTCAAATGCTTTTTCTGCATCCATTGAAATGACTATGTGAATTTTCTCTCTCAATTTGTTTATGTGATGTATGACGTTTGTTGATTTATGGATATTGAACCATTCTTGCATTCCTGGGATAAATCCTACTTGGTCATGAGCTTTCTGATGTACTGCTGAATCTAATTTACTAGAATTTTGTTGAGGATTTTGGCATCTATGTTCATGAGGGATATAGGGTAGCAATACTTATATCTGACAAATTAGATCTCAAAGTGAAAGACATAACAAGAGATATGTCACTGGTGTTTGCCAATTTAATTGTAATGTACATTGGCATCGTTCTTTTTGGGGTCATTTTGCTTGGGGCTATGTGCACTTCTTGGATTTGTGTGGTTTTTTCTTGCCTATGTCAGGGAAATTTTCTGTCATTATTTCTTCAAACAGATTTTCTATTCCTTGCTCAGATTCCTCTCATTCTGGCGCCCCTTATAATGTGGATGTTGTTTTGTTTCATGTTGTCTGAAAGTTACCTTAGGCTCTCCTGCTGCTTTTTAATTTATTTTTCTAGGAGTTGCTCTACTTGGGTATGTTTTCTAGCTTACTGATACAGTGCTCCCCTTCTTCTCGTCTACTTTTGATGCTTTGTATTGAGTTTTTTACAGCAATGATGTCATTTTTCATTTCTTCTTGGTTCTTCTTCATTTCCTCTTGGTTTTTACACATATTGTTGAATTTGTCTTCCATTCTTTTCAGCGACCTTATAACCATTTCTCTGAATTCTTTCTCTGGAAGGTTTCTTGCCATAATTTCATTTTCTTCCTTTTCTGATGATGCCTGCTTTTTTTTCATATGTGGGTTGTTTCTTTTTTTTCCCATGGTCTGTCTTCTCCGGGTATCTGGTTATGTAGTTCTCTCCTTATCCCAGGCAAAATCTGACCTTTGTGTGTGGAGTGTAGAGCTCCTCTGAATCCGAATGTTTTCACCAATCGGGGACCGGTGTTCTGAGGTCCATAGGTGTTTGGTGGGTGTCGTGGTTTTCCAGAGGACATTTAATTTATTTTTTCTAATCCTTCTTACTTTACACCATTCAGAATTTTATGTGTTTATAAGAAATAAATTTTAAAATGTTTTTTTTATTTCATTATGATGTGTAAAGGTTGCATATTTATAAAAATACTTTATTGCTTCCTTTGTTCCATATCCTTAACCACTGTATGGCATACACTAACCTATGGTATCATTGGGAGCTCAAATCCTCTCCAAACTCACTCAACTCAGTTTCTTGCAGTTGTAGGGTGAAGTCCTCCACTTTTTTTGACTGTTAACTAGGCAGTGCTCTCAGATCTTGCAACTTGATGTCATTTCTTTGTCCTATGATCATCTCTATCACAGCAATGTCAAATCCCTCTCACACTGTTCTGCAACCAGCCAGAGAAGTCTCTCTTCCTTTACAGAACTCCTGTGCTTAGGTCTGGGCTACCTGGATAATCATATTTTATTAAAAGCAATTGTCCTATAGAAAATAACAGTCATGAAGCAAAATCCACTATTTTAAGTGTTCTAGGAATTATGCCAGAATATACCCTGCAAATACTTGGGGATGAGATGTGGAGATGTAGAATGTCCCTATTACAATCCTTTGTTCGACAAAGACAATTCTCATATTAATCTTACCCAGAAATCATTTTGGCTATTTAATGTTTCATCTCTAAAACTTTCAATTGTTTATTTTTAAAACTCTTCATTTTCATTCTCATTATGTTTACTTCTTCTTTTAGATTGAAAAACATCTTGTATGTACTTGATAATTAACTGTTTAAATGTTTTTATCTCATAATTCTAAAATATCTGTCTTTGCTTAATCTCTTCCTATTGACTAATTTTTTCCTCCTGTTTATTCATTACATTATCCTGTTTCTTTGCATATTTAATAATTTTTATTACATGTTTAAAACTGACATTTATATTGCTTGTTGAAGATTTTTTTTTATATTCTTTAAAGAGAGTTGGAACTTTGCTCTGACAGAAACTTAAATAACTTTAAATCATTTTGATGCTTTCAAAGTTTGTTTTAAGGTTTCTGTTTGTGAAAATGGAGTGGCCTTCATTTTAGGGCTAACTTAGTCCTTCTGCTAAGGTCTGACTATTTTGCATTCCCAAATGAATGTTACCACTGTACATATTATTCTACATATAATTAGGTATCCTTAATTTGCAGATGGTACTTAAAAATGTAATGAATCCTATATAATGAAAAGCTCATATGCAAACTGTCCCCCTCAGAAATTCAACCAGGAGACTGGGAGTTCGATTGCTTGCTATGACATGCACTGACCACCACGGGGTGGTACAGCATATGGTGGGTAACCAGCAGTGGTGGCGGGGCACTGAGGGAGCAAGGGAAGGGGGAAGCAACGAGGCTGGAACCTGGAGAACCTGACTGGCCCTGATCACTGGCCAGGTTTAGGGAACCTACCCATGCATGAATTTTGTGTACCAGGCCTCTGCTATAAATATAAAAGCTATATTTTGCTCTCATTAGCCAGGTATAAATACAACATATATTTCCATGAAACCTGAGGTGATGTACTTGTTTATAATAAGAGAGTCATGGATATTTATTACATAATATAATGAAACAAGAATACTCAAATAGGTTGGAAGATGAGGTCAACATTACCTTTGTAAAATGAGTGGGCAAAACTCTGTTCAGGAATTAACTTGGCAAGGAATCCATGGTTCAAAGTTGGATGAGGGATAGATGGTATGACCACAACTGTGAAGAAAATCATGGAATCAAATTTGAGCCATTATGTAACAATTGCAACATGGTCCACTGACAAAACATGACAAGTTTGTATTATTGCAAGATGCAAGCACTGGATAGCAACAAACTGCACCCTTGGGGGAAGGAAAGTGGTTATATATTAAGAGAAAGGAAATAATATACTTAAGTAATTTTAGCAATAGACACAGAAACATAAAAACATACACAAAAATCAGAACTGGTTTTAGTGAAATGGTAATTCACTAATATTTGTTTATTTCATACACATGACTGTTAGAAATACATTAAAAAAGTTAAGATAATAAAATCTTCGTATTTTAAATGGTCAGAAGACATACAATGCAGTGGTGAAATAATGCTTAATTTGAAGAACAAAGTTAAAAGAGTATACTACAATGAATAATATCATGTTTATGAATTGAAACTAATTATAGCATGAAACAGCAAAGTATTAAAATTTATACATATCCATTATTCCCACAACAGCAATAAAAGTTAAATGAGATTATGAAATGCTATCAAAAACAATATGCAGAGATGTGACCACTAATTTCTATGCACTTGTTAAAATATCAATTTTATTTATATGTCATATATATTCATTTAGGGAATAAAATTTAAACTAGCAATTAATCCAGTGGTACATCAAATAACCACTGGGTTACCATGGTTACACTGCAAAAAAAAAAAATCCACAGAGAAATAACCTTGATATAAACATGGCCTGTAATGCAATTGATAGAAGGAACCCCATGATATTAAAAAATTTGTTGCCAGGAAATATTTAATATTTTCAAGCAAAGTAGACAAAGTTGATAATGCAAGAGCTCCTACAATATGAGTATAATTGGTAGGTAAGAAAGATATGAACCAAGATGGTTCATTGTTGTCTATAAGTCTCTGATTTTAATTGAAGCTACTTCGGTATAAAGTTTAGAATGTATGTTTGCCTATTATGATCTCTGATAGAATACTGATATTGAATACAGAATATTTTGAATATAGATGATATAGAACACAGAGCATTTGTATTTAAATAATGAAATAATTATACAGCAAAAAAAAGGGAAGAAAGGGAGGGAGGGAGGGAGGGAGGGAGGGAGGGAAGGAGGGAGAGAAGGAGGGAAAGAGACTATCTTTGCACTTGGCTATAAAGATTTATATTTTGGCTTAGTCTTGGTATTGTACTTCTCTATAAGAACCTCCTACTTTCATGTTAAAAATAATGCACTTAAAATATGAGTTGCTGGCAAATAAAATAGTATTATAAATGATTTGTATTAATAAATATAAAACATTAAAACCAAAACAGCACAGGTAACTGAGAATATAGCAAATATCACAGAAATACCATTCATATATTTTTTAGGAATTAGATGAATATTAAGTTGGTCTTTATATTCCACAAACTTGTAAATGTATGAGATGATTATGAATAGAATCAGTTTAAGTTTGGATATAAAAATTAAATTAAAAGAAGGAAAATTATAATGAAAACTTAAATAATATAAAAATATTAAGTACCTGTACTTGTTGGTGAATTTATTTCCTGTCTGATGTTTCTACCTGGTTGACTTCCAGTTCTTGCAGTCTCTCGCTGAGGTTCTAATATGTCACGGTACTTGGAAACCATCAGAACCGAAATGAAGTAAACAACAGCTAAAGCTAAGAACTGTGCCTGCTTGCTATCATCCTGTGTAAAATAAAAAGGCAATTTTGACATTCAAAATTTTTAAAGTGAAAGTGCTTAGAATACAAGAAATTATTTCTATTACATTGTTTTTGTGGAATAAAGTATGACATTTAACTTTTATTTATCTCTCTCCCTCTCTCTTCCTTTCTGAAATCAATAAAACAAAACCACGAATGTTAAAATTTTGCTGAATATGCCACAAAACTTTATTCTTTTTGATTTTCACCATTATTATCTATTTCTTCCATGATAGAGTATGTATATTAAAAATGCATCTATATGCAGCATGTATATTAAAATATGCATATGCATATGAAAAATATGCACAAGGATGAAAAGAGTAATTATACATCTTAATGATAAAACAGTTTCAAATGTTATACCTAAAAATTAATAGAATATAATTACAATTGGAATACATAAACATTTCTGACATCTTACTATCTGAGCAAGAGACTATTAACACACATTGGGGGAACATAAAACAAATTTTATACAAACTCAATATGAGATAAAAGAGTGACCTGGTAGCTTAAGAGAAAGCGACTGCAATCTTTACCTGTATAAACAGATTAAAAGGAAATAAAAATCTCATTATCCTGCACTGGAAAAATAACCACTAAAACACTGCCAGGATTGAGGCTCCTAACTTCAAAATCTCAATAACAAAATGGAGTTCTTCCAGAGGAAAAGAGCCAAACAATAAAAGGTCTGATAGAGATCAACCTAGTTCAATAAATAGGTAATCCTATCAAATAAAAGAATAATATGCAAATTAACCATCACTCATCACAAAGATGACTGTGCCCATAGCCACAAGATGGCTGCAGTCAAGGGTAACTGCCGCTGAAAGCAGGCAGCGTGAGTGGCCTGGCGGAATGCTTGCTTCATTACCATTGCAACAGAGTGCCTCTGGGCAGCGGACGTGGAATGACCAGGGTGGGATGCTTGCTATGGCTGTGGAGGGCTGGCCCACAGCCTCCGTGGCTGAGCACAGGCCCAGAGAGGAGATGGTAGGCCTTCCTCTCACGGAAGCAGAGCAGTCCCTTGCAGCTTCAGTGGAAGCCGCACGGCTCCCTTGAAGCAATGCAGCTCCCAGTGACACACTGTGGTTCTTGCTGGCTCCCAGGGAAGTGGTAAGTGGCCTACTGCGCATATTGCATGACAGTCTACTAGTTTTATAAAAAGCAACTTGAAGTCCAGCATAGAAGATAACTTTAATAAGCATGCTTTGCAAAAGTGTAAGAGCTGAATATTAACTTGAAAGCTCCATCCAAAAAGCTTAGATAACCATCTTATAGGGAAAATGAAGAAGGAAAAAAGAAGTAGGAGGATGAGGAGGAGGAGGAAAGGAAGTAAGAAGGAGGAAGAAGGAAGAAAAAGGGAGAAAGAGGAAGGAAGGAGGATGAAGGAAGAAGAAGAAGGAAGAATGGAGAAGAGGAAGAAGGAAAAAATGAAGGAGAAGGAGAAGAAGGAGGAGGAGGAGGAGAGGAAGCAGCAGGAGGGGGAGGAGAGAAACAAGGAGGGGGAGAAGAAGGAGAAGAAGGAGAAGGCAAATTTATATGACCTGTAAGACCACTACCAAATTAGATTATGTCTAAATAATCAAATGCAAATAGCCTTTTTCTAAGCTACGTAAAAGTAATACTTCAAACCAAACCTGCATTGACTGTGTCCAATTGATAACTGGTAAAAATTAGTATCATAAAAATAAGGGGGAAAAAACTTGCATTAAAGTCTAGTAACTCTATTAATGGGTTTGTTGTATTATGTCATTTAAGCACAATATAAACAAAAATCAAACTTTATGTGCATTTGTCAGAAAAGAAAGTAAATAAGAAATGATGATTTAATATTATGAAACAAAATTAGCATAGCTAATTATGAAAATGACCAAAACGGATTAAACTTGTTCTGACATATGAATTTAGTATTTCATATTTAGTGGTTGAGAGCTTTCTTATAATGTGTTTAAATTGCATATTACTTGCATTGCAATACTAATGGAATAGATATACAGAAAAAGGTAAAAATACAAAAGCATAAATGGTTATTATAAAGGACATAAGTACAATAAAAAAACAAGTGATATTGACCAAGAATAAATGCAAATGCAGCTCAAGCTATGATACACCATAAAAGCCCATGTCACTTTTTATTTCCACCATTGGAAACTCAATTCCAGGCACTTAAGAAATATACGTGAAATCAACTGATGTCAGCCACCAAGTTGTAGAACTGCAAATAACATATAGTTGTCCATATTTAAAATCTTCCTTAAATATGGTATATAAATAGTGGCTATTTCTTTTCAAACTCACATCTTCAAAATAATTGTACTGTTTATTCCCTATGCTAGCTTCGAAAAAGAAATGACAATATACATTGAGGCTAAAAATCTGGAAAACTAACATGTATACAAGTTAGTTGACTTTCTTATATATTATACTAAAAGCTCAGTGTATGAAATTCATGCACAGGGAGGGGTGGTCCCTTCAGCACAGCATGTACCTCTCTAATCTCGGACCCCTTGGTGGATATCCAACTGCTGGCAGTCGGACATCTTTCTCACAATCCAGGACCACTGGCTCCTGACTGCTCACTTGCCTGCCAGTCTGACTGTCCCTAACTGCCCCCTCTGCTGGCCTGGTCGCTCCCAACTGCCCCCCCTGCTGGCCTAGTCACTGACAACAGCCGCCCCGCACCCCCCACCACCAGCCTGGTTGCCCCTAACGGTCTCCCATGCTGGTCTTAGTTGCCCTTTACTGCGCCTCTGCCAGCCTGGTCACTCCCAACTGTCCCCCTCACCAGCCTAGTTGACTCCAAGTACCCAGTTCTCCACCGCTGGCCTAGTCATCCTTAACTGCCCCATCTGCTGGCATAGTCATCCCATGCAGCCTGCTGCTTGGTTGTTTGATTGTCTCTCACTGACCCCCCTGCTGGCCTGGTTGCCCCATGCAGCCTGCTGCTCCATCGTTTGGTCACCCCTCACTGACTCCCTGCCAGCCTGGTTGGCACATGCAGCCTGCTGCTTAGTATATGGTCAACCATGCTCCTGCTGTCCTAGTCGCTGCATACAGCCAGTTCGGTCATCCATTAGGTTGCGATGGTCACTTAGGGTGTGTGTGTGTGTGTGTGTGTGTGTGTGTGTATTTATGAAGACATGAACTTTATTGTCTTAAAAAATGGGGTTCTCCACTATGCAATATTGAATCAGTAATATAATTAAACTAGAGGCCCAGTGCAACTGGGGAGGGTGTCCCTCAGCCCAGCCTGCACCCTCTCCAACCTGGGACCATTCAGGCGATATCTGAATGCCGGTTTAGGCCTGACCCTGTGGGATCGGGCCTAAACCAGCAGTCAGACCTCCCTCTCACAATATAGAACTCCTGACTCGCAACCAGTTACCTGCCTGCCAGCATGATCACCCCTTAACTGATCCCCTGCCAGCTCAATAGCCCCCAAATGCCATCTCCTGCTGGCCCAGTAAACCCCACCTTCCCACCCTTGCTGGCCTGGTTGCCTCCACTGCCTTCCTCTGCAGCCCAATAGTCCCCAATTGTCTCCCCCTGCCTCCTAGTTGCCCTTAACTGCCCTCCCCTGCCTGCACAGTCACACCCAACTGCCCTCCCCTGCCGGTCAGCTCCCCCTTAACTGCCCTCCCCTGCCTGCACAGTCACCCCCTACTGCCCTCCCCTGCAGCCTGTCCCCTCTCCTGGTGGCCTGATCATCAACAACTACCCTCCCCTGTTGGCCATTTTGTGGTGGCCATCTTTGACCACATGGGGGCAGCCATCTTGTGAGAGGGTGTGAGGGTCAATTTGCATATTACCTCTTTATTATATACGATAACTGAAATTCTTTAAAAATTGTAATGCTTCAACCAGAATGTTGGAAAACTTTAAATTTAATTCTTAAGGATTAAAATTACTTCAGTTTATATAATTTTGGACACAGGTGACCTATGACAAATTTCCTTTCAAATGTTGCATACTAGAGAACACTGAAAATGAAATTGTTTTTTAAAGCCTCTTATTATTATTTTTTTGCCATATATTCAATTTTGCCACACAAATCTGTCACTTAGATTTAAACAATTCATGTGAGTTTATCTTAGCAATCTCTTTGAGACAACAACAGTCAAGGCCCAATTACAACAGTAGAGCTTAAATACCCAATACAAGGGACATCCTTAGAACATTCAGCTCAAGAGACCAAGCAGACTGCTCCATTAGATCCCACAGGACATCTACTACATAAAGCCACTGAATTAAGACTGGGAATAAGAGTAATTCTAATACATAGAAACAATAACAAAGAAACACTTAAAATATGGAGACAAAGACACAACCCTAAAATGAGGAATCTCTATAAATATATCTAAATGAAACAAAGGCAAGGAATTTATAAGACACAGAATTCAGTGGAAACTACACATAACTTAATGGAAACTATATAAGCGTGAAAAAGTACACAGAAACCATGAACAAGAACCAGTTGGAAATGAAACATACCATATCTGAGAACAAGAAAACAATGGAAGAAGTCTGGATGAAGCAGTGGATTGAATCAGCGATTTGGAGACAAGGCAGAAAACATACACTCAATCAGAGCAACAAAATAAATAAGAATTTAAAAAAAAACACACAAGAATAATTTAATGGAACATTGGGACATATGAAATATAAAAATATCCATATCAAGATGTAGCAGAAGGAGAAGAAAGTTGACAAGGGATAAAAAATCTGCTTGAAAAAAAATAATGGCAGAAAACTTTCCTAACTTGGTTAAGAACTTCATGCAAGTTCAGGAAGTTCAGAGAGTCCCATACAACATGAATGATCTAGACACACAGCAAGACACAATATAATTAAAATGGCAAAGGATAAAAATGAAGAGAGAATTTTAAAGGCAGAAAGAAAAAGTTAGTCATCTACAAGAGGGTTTCCATAAGGATGTCAGCAGATTTTTCAACAGAAACACTTCTGGCCAGAAAGGAATGACTTGAAGTATTCACAGTAATGAAAAGTGAGGACTTGAAACCAAGACTACTCTATCCAGTAAGACTATCATTTAAAAGTGAAGGGGAGATTTGGAAAATGGCGGCGGAATAGATGGACGCATCTGGAGCTTTGTCGCTGGGCAGAGGGAGAGAGAGCAGTTGAGAGTCGCACGAGGAGTGTTTGTTGGCAAGTTAAGAGTCAGTTATCCTCCAGGAGAAGGCAGGGAACTGCTGGACAGGGCTATCCTGCTCAGGCAGCCCCACTGCCATGGGGTTTTTGTCGGCCGGAGCCACCAGCGCGAACGCGGAGACCGCGCCATCTTGCAGAGGGAGGTGGATGTCTGCGGCGGTCTGAAAGCTGCGGCTGGCTGAAACACCCACCGAACAGCCGGAGACCCAGAACACCTCTCTCCAATCGGCACAGACACGAGGCGGATTCAGAGATCCACACGGTACAAGGAAAGGTCAGATTTCACCTGGGATAAGGTGAGGTCTCCTGCCCCTCAAAACAGAGACGCACACACTGTGGGAGCCGGGCTGTGGGAAAGCTGCCTCTGGAGAGGTCCGTGGAGGTGGGCAGGGCGTGATCCCTAAGTGTGGAGGCAAACTCTCCCAGCTGTTGACAGAGGGGAACTCTGGAAAATGACTCATTTTTTGTCTGGGGCAGAGGGACAGGCTGGGAGTTATTACAGTGTCCCGGCTGTAAAATTCCCACAAACTGGATTTGAGAACCACAGAGTAGCAGGATCTGAGCACAGCCTAAGAGGCCCTGTGCTTGTCTCAGAGGTCAATTATGAAACACTGCCACCCAGTGGATGACACACAAATTGACTCTCGCATAACCACAAAAGAATAAAGAGATTGTAAAACGCACAGTGGAACACAGGGAACTGCAATACCTTCCCTATTGGGAAACAGGAGTGCCAAGCAGAATAATAGTGGAAGTGAATGACCATTCTATTTTTTTTCTTTTTCTTTTTTTCTTTTTTTAATTTATTTTTATTTTTCTTTTTTACATATTTTAATTAAAAGACTATTTTTTCTTTCCGCCTCAATTGATTTTACCTTTTTAATTATTACATTTTTGTTTTCAACTAGTATTATTAATTACTACTAGTATTTTACCTTTTTGAACATTCTATTTTCATCTTTCCTATAGCATAATTTTACTGTAACTCAACTCTAACTTTATGCCAACACTTTCCTCCTAACTTTCCCCATTTTGTTGTCTTGTTTCTCTTTCCGTTCTCCCACTTTAGTTTCCCCCTATTCTTTCTCTTTAACTGGTTAAAATTTCACCCCACTTATATATCTAATTTCAAATCCCCTACTACAAGTCCATACAAACCTCTCTCCTCTTGTCTTCACTAGCTAAAAAGTTGTTTTTTCTCTATGTCCTTTTGTTACTATTTGCCTGAACAGTGATTATATTGATTTTTTGAAGATTTTTTGTGAGATTGTTTTAGCGTATCCTACTTGTTTTATTTTGCTTTTTGCTTGCTTTTTTACCTCTCATTTCCCCGCCTCCCTCGATACCAGTTTTTATCTGCAGTTTCTATTAATCTCTAGGTATTGGTTGCTGGCCTTTATTGTGAGTAGTGACTGTTCAATTGGAGTTTTCTCCTGACATCTACATTTTGTTCCCCTTTTCTCTCTTATCCGCTTTCATTTCTCTCTGACTTTGTTTCTCTTTCTCTTTTCTTTTTCTTCTTCTCCTTTTTTTAAAATTTTATTTTATTTTTATTTATTTATTTATTTATTTATTTATTTATTCATTCCTTCCTCTCCCAATTTGATTTTGGCACTTTTTTCCTTTCTTTTCCCTCAATTTCCTTTTCCTCTTTCTCTACTTACCCTTAATTTGTCTTTCATTGGTAGTCACCTTATTGGTGATTATTAACATCGCGAATATATTTCTGTTCAGTGCCTTGTGTGCTGTACCGAATCGTGTTGTAGTTTGTGCCTTTGAATCAACGAAGGAGAAAGAACTACATAACCAGACAACTGGAGAAGAAAAACCATGGGCAGAAGAAGAAATAGCCCGCATATGACAAACAGGCAGGTATCACCAGAAAAGGAAGTAAACGAAATAGAAGTAAAAATAAGCCTGCTAGAGAAAGAGTTCAGAGAAATGATCATAAGGTGGATGAAAAGAATGGAAGACAAATTTGACATTGTGAGTAAGAGCCAAGAGGAAATGAAGAAGACCCAAGAGGAAATGAAGAAGAAGCAAGAAGAAATGCAGAAGCAGCAAGAAGAAATGCAAAAGAAGCAAGAAGAAATGCAGAAGAACCTAAAAGAAATCCAGAATAATCAAGAAGAAATGAAAAATGACATCACTGCTATAAAGAACACAATAGAAAGCATCAAAATTAGACTAGAAGAAGCAGAGGACCACATCAGTGAGCTAGAAGACACGATAGGAAAAAATACCCAAGTACAGCAGCTTCTAGAAAGAGAAGTTAAAAAGCAATAAGAGAGCCTACGGGAACTTTGGGATAACATGAAACAAAACAACATCCACATAATTGGGGTCCCAGAAGGAGGGGAAACTGAACAAACATTAGAGAACCTGTTTGAAGAAATAATGACAGAAAATTTCCCCAATATAGGAAAGAAAAAATCCACACAAATCCAAGAAGCTCACAGAGTCCCAAGCAAAATTAACCCCAACAAACCGACACCAAGGCACATTATAATTAAATTGGCAAACACTGACGACAAAGTAAGAATCTTAAAAGCAGCCAGAGAGAAACAGAAAGTGACCTACAAAGGAACCCCCATAAGACTAGCTACTGATTTCTCAACAGAAACTCATCAGGCTAGAAGGGAATGGAATGAGATATACAAAGTCATGCAAAGGAAGGGTCTGAATCCAAGAATACTGTACCCTGCAAGACTCTCAATCAAAATTGAAGGTAAAATCAGAAGCTTCACAGACAAAAAAGGACTAAGGGAATATATTACCACCAAACCAGCAATGCAAGAAATGTTAAAGGGTCTGCTGTAATAAAAAAAAAGAGGAAGAGAAGAAGAAACTCAGGGGTAAGGACTAAAATTGGCAACAGGTAAGTACTTATCAATGATAACTTTAAATGTAAACGGATTAAATGCTCCAATCAAAAGACATAGGGTAACCGATTGGATAAGAAAACATGATCCATATATCTGCTGTCTGCAAGAAACCCACCTAAGGAAAAGAGATGCACACAGATTGAGGGTGAAGGGATGGAAGATGGCATTTCAGGCAAATGGAAATGAAAAAAAAAGCTGGAGTTGCAATACTTATATCTGACAAATTAGATCTCAAAGTGAAGGACATAACAAGAGATAAAGAAGGCCACTTCATAATACTAAAGGGAAGAATCCAACAAGAAGAAATAACTCTGGTAAACATATATGCACCCAATATAGGAGTACCTAAATACATAAAAAATCTCTTGGAGGATATTAAGGGAGAGATTGACAGCAATATAATCATAGTAGGAGATTTTAATACCCCACTGTCACCATTGGATAAATCCTCTAAACAAAAAGTCAGGAAAGAAACATCAATCCTAAATGACACACTAGACCAGAGGGAGTTAATTGACATCTTCAGAACATTTCACCCCAAAGCCACAGAACATACATTCTTCTCCAGTGCACATGGGTCATTTTCAAAGATAGATCATATGTTGGTCATAAGAAAAGTCTCTTCAAATTCAAGAAGATAGAAATCATATCAAGCATTTTCTCAGACCACAGTGGCATAAAACTTTTTATTGCAGCATAAAACTGGAAATCAACTAAAATAAAAACAATAGAAAGAAATCAAACGCATGGAGACTAAACAGCCTGCTATTAGACAATGACTGGGTAACCAGAGAGATCAAGGAAGAAATAAAAAACATCATGGCAACAAATGACAATAACAACACAACAATACAAAATTTATGGGACACAGTAAAAGCAGTCTGAGAGGGAAGGTCATAGCCCTACAAGCCTACTGCAAAAAACAGGAAAAAATGGTAATAAATTACCTAACCCTACAACTCAAAGAGCTAGAACGAGAGCAACAAGAAAAGCCCAGTGTAAGCAGAAGGAAGGAAACAGTGAAGATCAGAGCGGAGATAAACAACTTGGAGACCAAAGAAACAATTCAAAAGATCAACAAAACCAAGAGATGGTTCTTTGAAAGGATAAACAAGATTGATGGACCTCTAGCCAGGCTCACCAAGAAGCAACGAGAGAAGACCCAAATAAACAAAATCAGAAATGAAAGAGGAGAAATAACAACAGACCCTGTGGAAATACAAAGGATTGTTAAACAATACTACGAACAACTCTATCCCAACAAACTGGACAACCTGCAAGAAATGGACATTTTCCTAGAAAAATATAACCTTCCAAAACTCAATGAGGAGGAATCTCAACATCTCAATAGTCCAATAACTATGGAAGAAATTGAAGCAGTCATCAAAAAGCTTCCAGCAAACAAAAGCCTGGGACCAGATGGCTACACAGGAGAGTTTTACCAAACATTCAAGGAAGAATTAAAACCTATCCTCCTCAGATTATTCAAAAACATTCAAGAAGAAGGACACTTCCAAACACCTTCTATGAAGCCAGCATCACCAGATATAGACAACACAATGAAAGAGAATTATAGGCCAGTATCTCTCATGAACATAGATGCCAAAATCCTCAACAAAATTCTAGCAAATTGGATCCAGCAGTACATCAGAAAGATCATACACCATGACCCAGTAGGATTCATCCCAGGAATGCAGGGATGGTACAAAGTCTGCAAATCAATAAACGTGATACATCACATAAACAAACTGAGAAATAAAAATCACAGTCATATCAATTGATGCAGGAAAAGCATTTGACAAAATCCAACACCCTTTCTTGATAAAAACTCTCAGCAAATTGGGAATAGAAGGAGCATACCTCAACATCATAAAAGCCATATATGATAAACCAACAGGTAACATCATACCATTTCCCCTAAGAACAGGAGCAAGACAGGGATGTCCACTCTCATCTCTCCTGTTCTACATGGTACCGGAAGTATCAGACATTGCAATTAGACAAGAAGAAGAAATAAAAGGCATCCAATTTGGAAAAGAAGAACTAAAGCTGTCCTTATTTGCAGATGACATGATATTGTACATAAAAAACCCAAAGGACTCCATTCCAAAACTAATAGACTTAATTAATGAATTCGGCAATGTAGCAGGATACAAAATTAATGCTAAGAAGTCTGTGGCATTTCTATACACTAATAGTGAAATTACAGAAAGAGAGACTAAAAAAGCAATCCCATTTACCATTGCTCAAAATAATTAAGATACCTAGGAATAAACCTAACTAAAGAGGTAAAAGATCTATATGTAGAAAACTACAGGACACTGGAAAAAGAGATAGAGGAAGATGTTAACAGATGGAAGAGTATACCATGCTCATGGATTGGGAGAATCAACATCATTAAAATGTCCATACTACCCAAAGCAATCTATATATTCAACACACTACCCATTAAAATACCAATGACATATTTCACAGACCTAGAAAGAATTCCTCATAGATTCACCTGGAACAAAAAAAGACCACGAATAGCTACAGCAATTCTGAGAAAGAAGAATAACGTAGGTGGGATCTCAATACCTGATTTCAAGCTATACTACAAAGCAACTGTTCTCAAAACAGCCTGGTACTGGCACAAGAACAGACATATAGACGAATGGAATAAAATAGAGAACCCAGATATCCACCCAAACCACTATGCTCAACTAATATTTGACAAAGGAGGCATGAACATTCAATAGACCCAAGATAGCCTCTTCAATAAATGGTGTTGGGAAAATTGGACAGATACATATAAAAAAATGAAACTGGACCACCAACTTACACCAAATACAAAAATAAACTCAAAATGGATACAGGACTTAAACATTAGAAGGGAAACCATAAAAATACTAGAGGAATCCACAGGCAGCACAATGTCAGATATATGCCGAAAGAACTTCTTCACTGATACTGCTCCAAAGGCAATGGAAGCTAAAGAAAAAATAAACAAATGGGACTACATCAAAATAAAAACCTTTTGCAGAGCAAAAGAAACCATCAACAAAACAACAAGAAAGATCACTGTATGGGAGAACATATTTGTAATTGATATCACTGATAAAGGTTTAATCTCCAAAATCTACATCCAATTTATACAACTTAATAAAAAGAAGATCAATGATCCAATAAAAAATGGGCAACGGACCTAAATAGAACCTTTTCAAAAGACGACAGAAGGAAGGGCAAGAGACACATGAAAACATGTTCAAAGTCACTAATCATCTGAGAGATGCAAATCAAAATGAGAATGCGATACCATCTTACACCTGTGAGAATGGCAATCATCAACAAATCAACAAATGACAAGTGTTGGCGAGGATTCGGAGAAAAAGGAACCCTTGTGCACTGTTGGTGGGAATGCAGCCTGGTTCAGCCACTGTGGAGAACAGTATGGAGTTTTCTTAAAAACTAAAAATGGATCTCCCATTTCCCCGCAATCCCACTCTTAGGAATTTATCCTAAGAAATCACAAACACCAATCAGAAAGGATTTATGCACCCCTATGTTCATAGCAGCACAATTTACAATAGCTACAATTTGGAAACAGCCTAAGTGCCTGTCAGCAGATGAGTGGATCAGGAAACTGTGGTACATCTACACAATGGAATTCTATGCCACCATTAAAAAGAAGGAATTCTTACCATTTGCAGCAACCTGGTTGGAACTGGAGAGCCTTATGCTTAGTGAAATAAGCCAGTCAATGAAGGAGAAGCATCACATGATCTCACTCATTTTTGGATAATAAAGAACATTATAAACTGATGAACAAAAGGATAGATACAGAGACAGTAAAGCTTCAAACAGACTGTGAAATTACAGCAGGAAGATTAAAGTTAGGTGAGGTAGATAAGAGATCAATCAAAAGACTTGTATGCATGCATATAAGCATAACCAATGAACACAGACACTGGGGGTTGGGGTATGCCTGGGAGGGAGGGGGGGCAATGGGGAGATATGTATAAAAAAGAAAGAAAAATAAATAAAATAAAAATAAAAGTGAAGGAGAAAAAGTGTCCTGGACAAAAAAAGGCTAAAGGAGTAGATTATTTCCACACCAGCAATGCAAGAAATGGTAAAGGTCTAGCTTAAAAAAAAAGAAAAAAGAAAAAAAGAAACAAAAGCATAAAGAATAAAAATGGCAATAAACAAGTACCTAATAATAGTAAAGTAAATACAGTAAATATTCCAATCTATAATAATAAAAGCATAATATGCTAATTAGATTGGATCAACCTGGGAATACAAGAGAAGCCTGGATCCAGGTGCCTGCTGGCAGCCAGAGGGAAGCCCAGGTCTCAGGTTCCTGTTGGCAGCTGGAAGGAAGCCCAGGTCCCAGGTGCCAGAGGAAAGCCCAGCTCCTATTTCCTCTGGCATGATGTAAGGCCCACTCTTGCAAACATTTCAAGCATTGGGCCTCTAGTTAAAATGTAAGGGTGACCAAATGGATAAGAAAACATGACCCATACATATGATACCTTCAAGAGAACCACCTCAGAACAAAAGATTCACACAGACTGAAACTGAAAGGATGGAAAGCCATATTCCATACATATGAAACAAAAAATAAGCTGGGATAGCATTACTAATATCTGACAACATAGACCTCAAAACCTAGGCCATAATAAGACCATAAAGGTTACTATGTAATACTAAAGAGATTGATCCAACAAGAAAACAGGACCCCTGTAACATGTATCCAACCAATATAGGAACACTTAAATATTAAAAAACAAAAACAAAACCTCTTGGTGGACTTTAAGGGAGATATTGGCAACAATACTGTCACAGTAGGAAACCATATCATCCCACTATCATCACCAGATAGAGCTCCCAATCAAAAAGAAAACACTGAACTTAAATGACAAAGTTGATCAGATAGATTTAGTTGATATTTACAGAGCATTTAATCCCAAATGAGCACAATATATATTCTTCTTAAGTGCACATGGAGCATTCTCAAAGATAGAAAGCATGTTAGAAAAAAAATATAGGTTTTAACAAATTCAGGATGATTGATATCATACCAAGTATCTTTCTCAAACCATAATGGCATGAAACTAGAAATAAACTACAACAAAATCCTCAAAAACACTAAAACACACAGACACTAAATAGCATTTTATTGAATAAGGAATGAATTACCAAAGAAATAAAGAAATCAAGGAAAAAAAATATATATATATATTAGTGTGTGTGTGTGTGTGTGTGTGTGTGTGTTGTAGAAACAAATGAAAATGAACACACAATAACCCAAATCTATGGTATACAGCAAAAGAGTCCCAAGAGAGAAGTTCTGAGTTCATAGAATTACAAGCCAATGTCAAGGAGCAAGAAAAACTTCAAATAAATAATCTAATGATACACCTAAAAGAACTAGAAAAACAACAACAGCACACACATAAGAAAAGCAGGGGAAGAAACTAATAAAGACCAGTACAGAAATAAATGACATAGAGTTAAAAAAAATACAAAAGATCAAGAAAACCAAAAGTTGGTTCCTTGAAAAGATAAACAAGATTGCTAAACTGTTACCAAGACTCATCAAGAAACAAAGAGAAAGGGTCCAAATAAACAAAATCAAGTATGAAAAAGGCAAAGTAATTGATTTCCCAGAAATACAAGGGACTGTAAGAAAATATAATGAGTAGCCGAAACCGGTTTGGCTCAGTGGAGAGTGTCGGCCTACGGACTGAAAGGTCCCAGGTTCAATTCCGGTCAAGGGCATGTATCCTGGTTGCGGGCACATCCCCTGTAGGGGCCGTGCAGAAGGAGGATGATTGATATCTCTCTCTCATCGATGTTTCTAACTCTCTATCCCTCTCCCTTCCTCTCTATAAAAAATCAATAAAATATATTTAAATATATATATATATATATATATATATATATATATATATATATATATTATGAGTATATGCCAGCAAATTGGACAACCTGGGTGAAATGACCAAATTCCTAGAAACATACACTACTTTAATGAATTAGAAAACCTGAATATACCAATAATAACTAATGAAATTAAAACAGGTATCAAAAACTCCCATTAAATAAAAGTTCCATACCAGATGGATTCACAGGAGAATTTTACCAAACATTAAGAAGAAGAATAAACAACAATCCTTCCCAAACTATTGTAAAATATTCTATAGGAGAAAAGGTTTCCAAATTCTTTTTATGAGGCCAGCATTATCATAATTTCAAAACCAGAAAAACACACTATCAAAAAGATAATTATAGGCCAAAATCCCTGATGAACATAGATGCTAAAAGCCTCAACTAAATATTGGTAAACGAGATACAGCAATACATTAAAAAGATCATACACCATGATTAACTGGCATTTATTCTAGGGAACAAGGCTGGTATAATTTATACAAATCAATAAATGTGATACATAAACAAAAGGAAAAATAAAAGTCACATGATCATATCAATAGATGTAGAAAAACGATTCAATAAAATCCAGCAAACATTTATTATAGAACTTTCAGATATATGGGAATAAAGGGATCATACCTCAACATAATAAAGGCTATATATGGCAAATAACCTGCCAATATCATATGAATGGTCAGAAACTAAAAGCATTTCCCTTAAGTTCAGGAACAAGACATAGATATCCACTTTCCCCACTTTTATTCAATACTAGAGACCTGGTGCACAAAATTAATACATGGGGTAGGGGGTTCACTCAACCAGCCTGCACCTTCTCCAATTGGGACCCCTTGGGGGACATCCCTCTCACAATCTGGGGCTGCTGGCTCCTAACCGGTAAACTACCTGCTTGTCTGATTGCCCCTAACTTCCTTTGTCTGATTGTCCCTAACCCCTCTGTCTGACTGTCTGATCACCCCTAACTGCATCTGCCTGCCTGCCTGATTATCCCTAACTGCCCTCCCCTGCTGGCCTGATCTTTCCCCCAACTTCCCTCTCTGCCGCATCCCCCACCACCATGGCTTTGTCCAGAAGGAAGTCAGATGTCCAGAAATGGCTGGTCAACTGGTTTAATTAGCACATTACACTTTTAGTAGTATAGATAGATTATATAGGATAGGATTGCTTAAATGGGATGGGGTGGGGAGCCTTTTCAGCAGGAGGAGATGCTCTTGGAAGACAAAAGTATATAATTCCTGTATATGGACTGATATCTAGCCATATGCACTATGCTGTCAAACCAGTCATTAAAAAATTGAAGCACTTTCTTACACCTTACATTAAATAGCTATTGCCCTTAAAATGCCTCCTCAGCCTCAACCTTAGGTTCTGCCTTCACAGTTCACCTAGATTAGGTTCTGATTGGTTGGTTTCCATGTTATTCAGCGTCAAAGCTCTGCCTCCTAGGTAGCCATTGGCTCCTCACAGTTCACCCAAATTTGGTTCTAATTGGTTAGTTTCTATGCCAGTCAGTACCTCCAGGCCTGATCAGAGAGGCAGGGCTGATCAGCAGCCCCGCCTTTGGCTAAGGGCTCTAGCCGGATTGGCTCAGTGGATAGTGACAGCCTGCAGATTGAAGGATCCAGGGTTCAATTCAGGTCTTGGGGAAGTACCTTGGTTGCAGGCTCAATCCCAGGCCCCGGTCAGGGTGCATGCAGGAAGCAATCAATGTGTACTCTCACATTGATGTTTCTCTTTCCCACATTGATGTGTCTCTCACCTTCACTTCCACTCTCTCTAAAAATCAGTGGAAGAATACCCTGGGGTGAGGATTAACAAACAAACAAACAAAAAAAAAGTGGGCAGAGGAACTGAATAGGGACGTGTCCAAAGAGTACAGATGGAAAAGAGACATGAAAAATGCTCTAAGTCATTAATCCCAGACAGATGCAAGTTAAAACTACAATGAAATATTACCTCACCTCTGCCAGAATGGCTATTATCAATAAATTAACAGATAACAAGTTCTGAAGAGGATGTAGAGTAAAGGGAACCCTAGTACACTTCTGGTGGGAATGCAGACTGAAGCAGCCACTGTAGAAATCAGTATGGAGATTCCTCAAAAAAAATTTAAAAACGGAACTTCCTTTTGACACAGTGATCCCACTTATGGGTATATTTCCTAAGCATCCTGAAACATCAATCACAATGCATAAATGCACTCTTATGTTCATAGTAGCATTATTTAAAAGTTCTGGAAACAGCCCAAGTGCCCATCAGTGGATGAGTAAATAAAAAGCTGTGGTATATTTACACAATGAACTACTACAATGGTTGTAAAAGAAAGAAACTATTACCCTTGATGCACCTGAAGAATATTATGCTAAGGGAAATAAGCAAGTCAAGGAAAGATAAATTCCACATATAAGTGGAATCTAATGAACAAAATAAATGGAGGAATCAAAGAGAATCAGAACAATGAATACATGGAAAGGACTGACAAATATCAGAGGAGAGGAGAGAAGGGGGTATTAGGTAAAGGAAGGTGA
Organism: Lasiurus cinereus; assembly: GCA_011751065.1. NCBI lineage: Eukaryota > Metazoa > Chordata > Mammalia > Chiroptera > Vespertilionidae > Lasiurus > Lasiurus cinereus. The sequence goes on from JAAGEH010000012.1 coordinate 4,206,857, forward strand.
AGGGTTTAGCTAAACAAAATATATGCATAGCCCCTGGAACAGACAATAGTGTAGGAAAGGATAAGTGGGATATGGGGTGAGGAAAGGAGCTCGGTGGAGGTGGACAAAGGGGGGATGAGGGATGAAGGACATGTGCAATAGTGTCAAGAAAAAAAAATTAAATTAAAAAAAATCAGCAATATCTTTACATTGAAAACAAATGAGAGCAAGAAAGGATTTATTCTTTGACATATTATCAAATGTTCCTCCTTGCCACTTGCCACTACAAGTAACATTCACTTTCGTTAAGGGTCAACAAAACTGGGAAATCCTTGAAAATCCTTAGAGAGAGAGAGAGAGAGAGGGAGAGGGAGAGAGAGGAAAGACTATGGGTGAAAAAATAATTTTTTACCTCAAGGTTATATTCTATTAGTTAGTTTTCTTCTTCTTTTTTAAATTGTCCAAAGTTTTACATATGTCTCCTTTTTTCCCAATTGACACCCCTTCCCCTAGGCCAATCCTACCCTGGACAAGCCCACACCTTCCCACTGTCTGTGTGCATTAATTATGCTAATATGCATGCATACAAGTCCTCTGGTTACTCTCTAACACCTCCTCCCCTTCCATTTGTCTCTAGATTGATCCATTCTTGTTCATCAAATTATGTTAATTATTATATCCCACATATGAGTGAGATCATGTGATATTTATCTTTTTCTAACTGGCTTATTTCACTTAGCATAATGTTCGCCAGTTCCATCCATGTTGTTGCAAATGTTAAAAGTTCATTTTTTTTAATTTTTTAAATTATTTTGTATTAAACCTTTATTATTCAGATTATTACATTTGTTTCTCTTTTTTCCCTTCCATAGCTTCCCTCTACCAAGCTCCAACCCCTCCCTCTACCCTTACCTCCCCCACAATGATTTCATCCACAGGTGTATGGTTTTTGTCCAGTCTCTCCCTGTACCCTCCTCAGCCCTCTCCCACTGAGATTTATCAATCCACTCCCTTTCTGTGCTCCTGATTCTATTACATTCACTAGTTTATTCTGTTGATCAAATTTTTAATTCACTTAATTTTTATATTCACTTGTTGATAGATACGGATTTGTTGTTCATAATTTTTTGGCTTTTACCTTTTTCTTCTTCCTCTTCTAAAAGAGTACCTTTCAGCATTTCATATAATACTGGTTTGGAGTTGATGAACTCCTTTAGCTTTTTCTTATCTGTGAAGCTCTTTATCTGCCCTTCAATTCTGTATGATAGCTTTCCTGGATAGAGAATTCTTGGTTGTAGGAACTTGCTATTCATCACATTGAATATTTCTTGCCACTCCCATCTGGCCTGCATAGTTTCTGTTGAGAAATCAGCTGACAGTCCTATGGGTGCTCCCTTGTAGGCAATTAACTGTTTTTCTCTTGCTGCTTTTAACATTCTCTCTGTGTCTTTTGCTCTTGGCATTTTAATTATGATATATATTGGTGTGGTCCTCTTTGGATTCTTCTTATTTGGGGTTCTCTGTGCTTCTTGGACTTGTAGGTCTATTTCTTTCACTAGATGTGGGAAGTTTTCAGTCATTATTTCTTCAAATAGGTTTTCAGTATCTTGCTCTCTCTCTTCTTCTGGCACCCCCACAATTCTGATGTTGGTATGCTTGAAGCTGTCCCAGAGGGTCCTTACATTATCTTCACATTTTTGGATTCCTTTTTCTTCTTTCTTTTCCAGTTGAGTGTTTTCTGATTCTTTATATTTCAAAATTTTGACTTGGTTCTTGCCTTCCTCTAGTCTGCTGTTAGGTCTCTATATAATATTTATTTCAGTCAGTGTATGTTTAATTTCCAGTTGGTTCTTTTTCATCTCTAGTTGGTCTTTTTTCATCTCCTTTTCGATCTCACTAAATTTATCCATCTTTTCTAGGATATTCATGAAGAGCCTTATAACTGTGGTTTTGAACTCTATATCCAATCGTTTGTTTTCCTCCATTTCTTTTGTTTGTGATCTCTTCCTTTGTCTCCGCATTTTCACTATGTTGGGAGAACTTCTATGTTGGATTCAGCCTTATGATACAAGACTTGCAAAACTGCAAAAGCCTCTCTGTTGAGCTTGGGATGGGTGGAGTCTCAGGATATAACAGACCGCCTTGCCATCCAGTTGGCCCCGCCCTACATGGCCCCTGGGTCTAACATGTCTCTAAGTAATTGCTGGAGCGGTTCCTGTGTGTGCACGCAGTGCCTCTAGACTGCTGCCTTTCTGGCTCCCCTGCGCTCCAGGACTCTATGAGTCTGGGTCCCCAGGTCTTGTCCGAAACTGGGGTTTAGTGGAGTTAGAAGTGGCGCAATTGGGAGGCTCTGTCTCCCAGCCACTCGTGAAAGCCAGCGGCACAATCAGCAGTCAGTCATCTGCGAGCAGTGCTGTGTGTGCCACCAGACTTCTGCCCTTTCTTGGCTCCCCTACATTTCTGTGCACTTCTCCCTTTTCACAGTCCAAACTCCGCCCCTATGAGTTTCGGCTGGACCTGGGGTTCAGTGCCGTAGGATAAGGAGTTCAGTGCAGTTGGGAGTCTCCATTTCCTTCCCACCAGAGAAAGCCAGCCAGGTACTTCCACACCCACTCTTTCCATGTGTGCATCTCCGTACCTCAGCTTTTTGCATATCCTCTAGGTCTCTTTTTTTCTAGTTGTAAAATTTCCACTCAGCCAGCTTTCCTGTGGTTCTGGATGATGTCCGTTCTGTCTTTCAGTTGTAGTTTTGAAATTGTTGTGCAAGGCAGCAGTGTAGGTGTTTACCTATGCCACCATCTTGGATTCTCCAAAAGTTCCTTTTTCTTTTTCTTTTTTTTTTTATAGCGGCATAGTAATTCCATTGTTTCCATGTACCAATTTTTTAATCCACTCATCTGCTGATGGGAACTTAGGCTGTTTCCAAATCTTAGCTATTGTAAATTGTGCTGCTATGAACATAGGGGGGCATATATCCTTTCTGACTTGTGTTTCTGACTTGCTGGAATATAGTCTAAGCATGAGATTACTAGGTGAAATGGGACTCCCATTTTGAATGTTTTGAAGAAACTCCACAGTGGCTGCACCAGTCTGCATTCCCACCAGCAGTGCAGGAAGGCTCCTTTTCTCCACATCCTCGCCAGCACTAGTTGTTTGTTGATTTGATGATGATAGCTATTTTGACAGGAGTGAGACAGTATCTCATTGTTGTTTTGATTTGTATCACTCAGATGATTAGTGACATTGAGCATGTTTTCATATGTCTCTTGGCCTTCTGTAGGTCCTCTTTCAAAAAGTGTCTATTTACATCCTTGGAGCATTTTTTTATTGAGTTGTTTATCTCCCTTTTGTTAAGTTCTTTGTAAATTTTGGAGATTAAGCCCTTATCATTAGCAAGTATGTTCTCCCATGCAGTGGGCTTTCTTGTTATTTTGTTGATGGTTTCTTTTGCTGTACAGAAACTTTATATATTGATGTAGTCCCATTTGTTTGTTTTCTATTTAGTCTCCATTGCCCTAGGAGCTGTGCCTGTAAAGATATTGCTTTGATATATATCTGTTATTTTGCTGCCTATAGAGTCTTATAGGATTTTTATGGTTTCCCATCTTATGTTCAAGTCCTTTAGCCATTTTGAGTTTGGTTTTATGCATAGTTTAAGTTGGAAATCTAGTTTCATTTTTTTATGCATGTACCTGTACAAATTTCCCAGCTCCATTTATTAAAGAGATTGTTTTAACTTCATTGTATGCTCTTGCTGCTTTTGTCAAATATTGATTGAGCATAAAGGATTGGGTAGATTTCTAGGTTCTCTGTTCTGTTCCATTGGTTCATAGGTCTGTTCTTGTTCCAGTACCAGGCAGTTTTGAGAACTGAGGCATGATAATGTAGCTTGATGTTTGGTATTGTAATCCCTCCAACTTTGTTCTTCTTTCTCAGAATTACTGTGGCTATTTGGAGCCTTTTTGTATTCAAAATGAATTTTTGGAGAGTTTTTCTAGATCTTAAAATATGCCATGGGTATTTGAATGAGGATTTCATTGAATCTGTAGATTGCTTTGGGTACTATAAACATTTTAATGATATTGATTCTACCAATCCATGACCATGGTATGTTCTTACACTTACTTATGTCTTTCTTATCTCTTTTTTCAATGTCCTGAAGGTTTCTGAGTACAGGTCTTTTACATATTTAGTTTATTCCTAGGTACAGTGGTACCTTGAGATATGAGTTTAATTCGTTCCGTAACCTTGAGGCGTGGGAAACTATGAGACGCTGGAGTCGCAGTAAACTGGTGGGTCGTGTGCAGCCAGCCAATCCGCGCGATTACTCCTATCTCAAATGTTGCTTGTATTTCAAAGCAAAAATCGCGCGCTTGATGGCTCGTATCTCAAAAATCTTGTATGTTAGGGCACTCGTATCTCAAGGTACCATTGTATCTTAATTTTTTTGGTGTAATGGTCAATGGGTATGTTTTTCATTTCTCTTTCTGTGAGTTCATTATTGATATATAAAAAGTTCATAGATTTATGCGCATTAATTTTGTATCCTGCTACATTGCCAAAATCATTTATTAAGTCTAGTAGTTTTCTGATGGAGTTTTGGGGTTTTCTATGGATATTATTATGTCATCTGCGAACATGGAGAGCTTTTGCTTTCCAATTTAGAAGCCTTTTATTTCTTCTTCTTGTCTGATCTTTTTGCCTAGCACTTCCACTACTATTCAAACAGGAGTGGTGATAGTGGGCATCCCTGTCTTGCTCCTTTTCTTAGGAAAATTAATTAGTTTTGCCCATTGACTATGATGTTGGCTGAAGGTGTATCATATAGGGTTTTCATTATGTTGAGGTATGATCCCACTGTTCCCACATTTTTGAGAGTTTTTATCAAGAAAGGGTGTTGAATTTAATAAAATACATTCTCTACATCGATGTATATGATTATGTGATCTTCCTCTCCCAATTTGTCTATGTGATATATCATATTTATTGATTTTATGATATTGTATCATCCTTGCATCTGAAGAATAAATTCTAGTTGGTCATGGAGAATTATCATTCTAATGTATTGCTGAATCCAATTTGTTAGAATTTTGTGGAGGATTTTAGCAATTATGTCCATCCATGATTTTGGCCTGTAGTTCATTCGTTTACACACACACACACACCTCTCTCTCTCTCTCTCTCTCTCTCTCTCTCTCTCTCTCTCTCTTTCTCCCTTGTGTGGTGTCTTTATCTGGATTTGGGATTAAAGTAATGCTGGCTTCATAGAAAGTGCTTGGAAGTGTTCCTTCCTCTTGAATTTTTTGGAATAGACTGAGGAGGATACATTTTAGTTCTTCTCTGAATGCTTGGTAGAACTCCCCTGTAAAGTTGTCTGGACAAGGGCTTTTGTTTGCTAAAAGATTATTGATCACTGTTTGAAGTTTTCAGTAGGTATCAGTCTATTCAGGTTTTTTTATTCTGCTTGGTTGACTTTTGGGAGCTTGTATTTTTCTAAGAATATGTCCATTTCATCTAGGTTGTCCATTGTGTTGGATTAGAGTTGTACATAGAATTTTCTCATATCGTTTGTATTTCTGTGGGATTGGTTATTTCACCTGTTTAGTTTTTGATTTTGTTTATTTGGGTCCTCTCTCTTTGCTACTTGGTGAGCCTGGCTAGAGGTTCGTCAATACTTTTTATCCTTTCAAGGAATCAGTTCTTGTTTTTGTCGATCATTTGTATTGGTTTTTTTTTTGGTCTCTATGTTGATCTCTGCTTTGATCTTTATTATTTCCTTCCTTCTGCTTACACTGGGATTTTCTTGTTGTTCTCTAACTGTTTGAGCTGTAGGGTTAGATAATTTATTACAAATTTTTCTTGTTTTTCAAGATAGGCCTGTAGATCTATGAACTTACTGGTCAAGAGTGCTTTTGCTGTGTTTATTTTGGATGGTTGTGTTTACATTGTCATTTGTTGCCATGAGGCTTTTTATTTCTTTCTTGATCTCTTTGGTAACCCAGTCATTGTTTAATAGCATGCTGTTTAGCCTCCAAGTGTTTGATTTTTTTTCTTATAGTTGATTTCTACTCTTATGCCACTGTGATCTGAGAAGATGCTTGCTATAATTTCTATCTTCTTGAATTTGAAGAGACTTTGCCTGTGCCCCAATATGTGGTCTGTCTTTGAAAATGACCGATGTGCACTTGAGAAGAATGTATATTCTGTGGTTTTGGGGTGGAATGGTTTGAAGATGTCAAGTAATTCCATCTGGATTGCTGTTTCTTTGCTGATTTTATGTTTAGATATTTGTCCAGTGGTATTAGTAGGGTATTAAAGTCCCCTATGACTGCATTGCTGGCAATCTCTCCCTTGATATCCTCCAGTAGCTTTTTATGTATTTGGGTGCTCCTAAATTGGTTTACCAGAGTTGTATTTTCTTATTGAATTGCTCCCTTTAGTATTATGAAGTCGCCACCCTTATCTCTTGTTATTGCCTTCACTTTGAAGTCTAATTTGTTGGATATGTGTATTGCTACCCCAGCTTTTTTTTTTTTCATTCCCATTCTCCTGAAAAACTTTTTTCCATCCCTTCACAATCAGTCTGTGAGAGTCCTATTTCTAGAGTGGGTTTCCTGTAGACAGTAGATATATGGGTCATGTTTTTTTATACACTCAGCTACTCTATGTCTTTTGATTGGGGCATTTAATCCATTTACATTTAAAGTCATGATTGATACATACTTGTTTGCTGCCATTTTTATACTTTATGCTTGTGTTCCTTCTTCCCTTTCTATTTCTTCTTTTTATAGCGGGACCTTTATCATTTTTTGTGTTGCTGGTTTGCTGGTAATAAACTCCTTTAGTCCTTATTTTGTCTGTGATGCTCCTGACTTCACTCTCAATTTTTTATTGATAGCCTTTCTGGGTACAGTATTCTTGGATTCAGATCCTTCCTTTCCATGACTTCGTATATTTTATTCTATTCTCTTCTGTGCTGATGTGTTACTGTTGAGAAATTAGTCGATAGTCTGATGGGAGATGCTTTGTAGGTAACTTTCTGTCTCTCTCTGGCAGACTTTAGATTCTTACTTTGTCATTTCTGTTTTCCAATTTAATTATAATGTGGCTGCTGTCAATCTTTTGGGGTTCATCTCATTTGGGACTCTGTAAGGTTCTTGATCTTGTGTTTTTGTCTTCCCAATATCAAAAATGTTTTTGTCATTATTTCTTCAAACAGGTTTTCTATTCCTTGCTCAGTTTCCTCTCCTTCTGGCACCCTATTATGAAGATGTTGTTTCATTTCGTGTTGTCCCAAAGTTCCCTTAGGCTATCCTCCTGATTTTTTTTTATTTTTTTCCTAGATGCTGCTCAGCTTGGGAATTTTTCCTAATTTGTTTTCTAGCTCACTGATGCAGTCCTCCGCTTCTTCTAGTCTACTGTTGATGCTTTCTATTGAGTTCTTTATTGGAGTGATGTCATTTTTCATTTCTTCTTCGTTCTACTTAATTTCCTATTGGTTCTTACACACATTGTTGAATTTGTCTTCCAACCTTTCAGTAACCTTATGTCCATTTCTATGAATTCTTTCTCTGATATACTGCTTGCCTCCATTTAGTTTAATTTCCTTTCTGGTGATTCTTTCTTTCTTTTATATGTGAGCTGTTTTGTTGTCTCCCTATGATCACTCCTCTTTGGATGTCTGGTTATGTAGCTCTCTGTCTCCTGCAATGACTGTGTTTAACTCAACAATTCCAGGTGGATATGAATCAATTCAGGTTTTCCTTCTCTATGCTCTGTGACAAGGCTCAGGGCTTGTCTGTGTTTTTGTGCCATGTTGTCTCCTCTGGACAGACTTTCTAGGTGCCCGTGGTCAGAGGCTGGAGTCTTTGTGTTCCTGGGTTCTCAGCTAAGGCAGCTCGTTCCTGTGGGTTGTGATTGTAGGGTTCCTGGAGGTATCTAAGGTACCCAATTGAAGGTAAGGCTGAACTTCAGATCACTGCCACTCTTCACTTCAAGATGGTGCGGTCTCCATAGCAGAACCAGCTGCTCTGGGAGAGATTTCAGGAGCAGTAGAAGCTGCCCAGCCAGGGGAGCCCGGTCTAGCTGTCCCCAACAATTCCTTGGGATATAACTATTCTTCACTCACAAATACAGACACTCTGCACACATACATGAACTCTCCTTTTGTTCTTTCACTCACATACTATCTTGCAGCTTGCTGTCCTGTCAGCAGCCACGTTGGATCCTATCACTTACTTTCTTTCTTTCTTTTTTTAAAAATATATTTTATTGATTTTTTTTTTTTTTTACAGAGAGGAAAGAAGAGAGACAGAGAGTTAGAAACATTGATGAGATAGAAACATTGATCAGCTGCCTCTTGCACACCCCGCTGGGGATGTGCCTGCAACAAAGGTACATACCTTTGACCAAAATCGAACCTGGGACTGTTCAGTCTGCAGGCCGACGCTCTATCCACTGAGCCAAACTGGTTTTGGCTTATCACTCACTTTTCTCTAAAAACCTAATTTTTTATCTAATTTGTTTCTGGAGGAATAACCAGAAAGGAAATTAAAGAAAATGGTGGCAAGCAATATGTCAGAGAAAGAATTCACAGAAATGGTCATAAGGTCACTAAAAAGGCTGGAAATTAAGGCTAGTAAAAATGTCTACGGACTTATAAAAAATTCAAGTCAAGTAGAATGCTTAGCATAATATCTACAGTTACCTCTAAAATGTATAATTTGAAAGTTGTAATTTTCAAATTTCACAGATTATTTATAAGTGAGAAAAAAGTGTCTTAGAATCTGTGAAATATGATGATGAAAAAAGAAAACACTTTAGAAAGCTCTACCTTGGAATTCTAACTTTACTACGTCATAATAGCTGTTGATTTTATACTTTCGGAGTCTTCACTATCTCTTAATCATTAACTGGAAGCTTAGAATAATATATATTAAGTTTCTAATATGTACTGTAAACTCAATTAATACAAGTTATATTTCTATAAGATGCATGTGAGGATATTTAATTCCTTTCCATCAGGAAGAAATCTAAGTGCCTCTCCTTAGTTATACAACATATTTATAAAATATCTATAATTCTTAAAAATGTCATTATCTACCAAAATTATCATAATTTACTATAATCACCTAATGCAGAATTTACGATTAAAACACAATGTAAGACTTGTTAGATCTGCTGTGTCTCTTGTAGATAAATATATGCTCCATGTTTTAATTGAAATTCTTCATTTTAAAAATCATTCTTTTCACAAGATATTTTTTTCAAGATGAGTAATTTCCATTCCTAAATGGTCAAATTGTTAGTAAGTGATGTTTTTCCAAGTCTAGATTATAAATCAGATTGTGATAAGATTTTTATGTCATTGTTTTTATATTATCATGTGTTTTATCTCCTATTTTTAAATCCCTTCACTTATTAATTATAAAGAAATATGGGTTTATCATTAAAAATTTGAATATACAAAAACATACAAGGATTAAGCACAAAATAAAAACTATCTAGAGATAAGCATTGGTAATATTTTGGTATGTTTTTTCTAGTTTTTTTTTAAATAAAAATATACATGCACATATTTTCAGCATACAAATGTAATATTTGTGTAATATAAGTACTTTTGTTTACTGCTACTTTCCCTTCAAACATATGAGTGTTTTACCTGTCATTAAATTTCCCTCAAATATATGATTTTAATGGTTGTACAGTTTCCCCCTTGAATAAATATACTATGATTTATTGGGCTGAAACTCTATTGTTAGATATTTACAATGTTGCCAAATTTCCTGTAGGAATATCTAATGAGCTCATGAGGTTAAATAACTTCTGAGCAAAATCAATGGATCATATGGAATCAATATTTATAAGAGTTTTAACACATATTGATGAAGAGCTATTCAACATTTTTATCCAATTTCTATTCCTAGCAGTGAGATAGATATGTATATATATAAATACATATCTATATACTAGAAGCCAGGGGCAAGAAATTCGAGTGTGGGTATTGTCCCTAGACCTGGTCTGCAATCAGGGCCATCTTCCCCGGCTGCCTGCAGCTGGCCCCATCCTCCACCACCACCTCTACCTTTGGTTCCCCATTTGCCATCGGACAATCGGAGTCTGCTGGCCAGGGAAAGGGAACTAGAGGTAGTCAGTGCACCTCACAGTGTCTAGTCGACTGGTCATTCCGGTTGTTCCACCATCAGAGTCAATTTGCATATAACCCTTTTATTTTATAGGATGATGGCATATTTTAATGTGCCCTTGTAATACTAGAATTAAAAATTTTACATTTTAGTTTATTTAATAGTAAAAATATCTCACTTTTGTTTTAAATTGCATTCTTTGGACTACTGATGATATTAAATTTTTATCATATGTTTATTACCTTTATTCTCATGTTTTATGTCTACTACCTATTTTTGTGTTGATATATTTATAATTTTCCCAGTGATTTATAAGAACTGATAAATATTAGATTTTTCTATTGTATATTACTACCATATAATCCTATATAATAAAGAGATAATATGTAAATTGACCATCACTCCAATACACCAGATGGCTGCCCCCATGTGATCAAATATGGCTGTCCCCATGTAGACACAAGAGGGCTGCTACAAAATGGCCATCAGGGGAAGGCAATTGGGGGCAACCAGGCTGGCAGGAGAGGGCAGTTATGGGCAGCCAGGTTGACAAGGGAGGGCAGTTAGGGGTGACCAGGCCTGAAAGGGAAGACAATTAGGAGGCAATCAGGCTGGCAGAGGAACAGTTAGGTGTCAAGCAGGCTGGCAGGGGGGAGTGATTAGGGAGTAATCAGGCTGGCAGGCAGGTGAGCTGTTGGGAGCCAGCAGTCCGAGATTGGAGAGGGTGCAGGCTGGGCTGAGGAACACCCCCCAGTGCATGAATTTTGTGCACTGCGCCTTCAGTATTATACTATATGACTTATATCCATTTCAACCATTCTAAAGTACTCCACCCAATTTCTTAAGTTTAAATTTAAAACAAACTGTCTTCTGTTTCATAAATCATTAATTAAAATAATGCTATATACCTGAAACTAATACAAAGTAATATTTATTGTAAACTATAATTGAAAAAGTTAATAAAAAGAAAAAAAAAGAAAACTAGAATCCAAAGTGGTTGGTAAATAGTAACTATAATAAGCAGTGCTGTCATTGAATCTGCTCTTAAATACACACCCATTTTATTTTTGCTTATCTTGAGTAATTAATGATATAATTGAAGTATTTCATGACACTGTCTCCTTAAGCTATTTTTTTCTTAAGTTTTACTAAGCTATCCTTCTAAGTCAATTTCCTGTAGGTAAAATATATTTTAAAATGCAGATTCTTCTTTCAAAAGTAATGCGAGTGATATCAAAATGAATTAATCCCCTTTATCCATAATACAAGGAATACTGATGAAAACAAACTATTTAGTACCTACACATGGAGCAGGGAATACTAAAAGAGAGTAGGTGATTCTAAGTAAGTTGAATTACAATGTTTACTAATATATATACAACTTATATCAAAATTTTACATAATTTTAAAAAATGTATCAATAAGCTTTCAGAGAAAGCTAAGGGTCAAATGTTTTATAAATAGAAGTATGATATAAATCCCACAATTCCTAACATTGGGATCTTTTTTAATATCTAGATTTCTTCTAAAATTTAAATTATTTTACACAAATGATAATGGGAAATTTTCCCTGGGACATCAAGAAGGCATAACTTACCACATCTCGAAACACAACAGCACGCAAGCGATTAATATCAACATCCTGAAGAAGTCTATCAGGGTCCTTAATAGGAGAAAGGTTACCTGGAACATTTTCTAATGAATTCTAAAAAAAAGATACCCAATTGTAAAAACATAATAGCACAATACATAAAGTTATATAGCAGTCTAATTTTTCTAATTTAGCCATCAAATTGTCTGTGTTCTTTAACCCCTCATCACTGAATAAAATTTAATGACAATAATAACATATTATAAGACATGTTTTTTGTTCCCCTGTATCTTGTTGATTTCTTTTCTTAGTATTCCTGTTTTTATTACCAGAGCTACCAAGATAGACTTAGAAAAATGGGTAAGATTGTGAAAGAAAAAAGACTGATTTTGAATTTCAGAAAATCTGTGCTCTAAATCTCTGCTGTGTGATCGTGGGCTTATTACTAAAATTTATTGGGCCTCAATCCCTACCTCTAGTTAATAAATCTCTTTGAGTCACTGGATTTCATTTAACCATTGTACTTTTTATATGAAATTATTTTGTTACATTATTATATGAGATTTTATGTGTGTGAACATTTCATGAGCTACACTGGTTAGAAAAAGGTAAACTAAAAAAAAAAAATACAAACATAGCCTTATATTAAAGCTGAAAGACATTAAAGACCATTACCATCAAAATACTTTTTATACTTGAAGATACAAAAATTGACAAATTATTGTTATGTGTCACAAAGCCAACTAATAACAGAGTCAAGTTCCCTGAAACTCAATCTAGTACTTTTTCACTTACACACACAACACATTAAAAATTATATGAACAGAATATGTTAAGAATTGCAAGAATTAGTTGATTAGAGGGTCATCCTATGCCAAGGTTTCAAGTTCAATTCTCCAGGGTTCAATCCCTGATCAGGGCACCTATAAGAAGCAACCAATGAATGCATACATGAGTGGAACAACAAATAGATATTTTTTTCTCCTCTCTCCCCCCCCCCCGTCTCTCTCTCTCTTTCTCTCTTTCTCTTCTTCCTTCTCTCCCTCCCAAATCAGTAAATAAATTTTAATTGCATGAATTAAACTAGATAATATGTGATGTACAAAATATAATTCCTATAAACAAAATAACTTGGTGTTATTATGATTAAAATATCTTTCTAATTCTCTATAGACCTCAATTATGATATTTTGTTCCAAAAATTAAGATTATTTCCACTGCAGCACAGGACAGTAAAAAGAGCATGGTATTTGGTTTACATTACAATTCCAAAACTTACCAGCAATATAACCTTATGAGAGATATTTACCCTCTACAAACCTCAGTTATTTAATCTAAATAATAGCCTAATAATATTTATCACAAGATAAAAAATAATGCATTGACAGCATAAAAGAACATAATTTATGGCAAAAATGAAGAAATTACATTTTAATTTATAAACCATTTTACAAAATGTTTCTATACCCATAATGTAATTTAATCCTTATAAAGGCATATGTAATACCTTAATCAATAAAGAAAAAAAAAAGCTTGTATCATCACTCCTTTTTAGAAAGTATAAAAAATGAAACCTCTGCAAATCCTCACAGGTTAGTGCCATACCCAAATTAACTATGGTGTTTCCTTATTAAAGTAGCACATAAAAATGCATAAAAACTGGGAACCAGAGACATGGAAGCATGGAACAGAGTCAGTATCTCAGAAGGAAGGTGAGAGAGCGGGGTGGGGGGTGGGTAATCAACCAAAGACCTTGTATACATATTTGCATAAACCATTGACACAAACAAGAGGGTGCTGAAGACCTGGGGTGGAGAGCTGGAGGGAGTTAACGGAGCAGGAGGGGAGGAGCGGGGGAGAGAGATATATGTAATATTTTCAATAATAAAGGTTTATTTTTTAAATATATATATATATAGTAGTAGCCCAATGTATGAATGAAGATTTGTGCAAGAATGGGCCTTCGTTCTCCTGGCTGCCAGCACTGCCTTTGCTCTGACCCAGAGTCGCCTTTCTGCCTTCCCACACTGGCCAGAGGCCTGGAGCAGCTGGGGTGATGCAGAAAGCCATCATCCTGCCCTGCGCTTCATGCCTGCATATGCAAATTAACCCATCATCTTTATTGGGATAATTTGCATACTCACTCCTGATTGGCTGGTAGGTGTCACTAAGGTATGGTCAATTAGTGTGTTACTATTTTATTAGAAAGCTATATAACAGGAAGTCAAAAAGGAACACTCACTAACCAGTCCATTGATTCTCTATCCTGAAATGTGTTATCTTATTAAATCAACTTTTCCTCTAATATTTCTATAGAGATCATTTATTTTCCATTTTTCATTGCCAAGGTTCTTGCTGGAGACATGGAATACCTCAACTAAAATACTACAAATTTCTTTCATTTTGGAGTTTTCTGTTCATATTCTGAAATCAGAGTAATACTTGGCTTGATTGTCTTTAAAAGTTTGCTTTGCCTCCTGAATTGAGTACAGACACCAATAAAATCAAAGCTCTAAAAAAGTTTATTTATTCATTTCATGAGTTATACAATTAGTTAACTGCTAGAAAAAGGAAGGGAATTAGTTGAATGTTCACATCAGGAATTAAATATTTAATACATTATTGTTTTTTTATTTAAGTCACATAAACACGTTTTAAGATTTGATCTTAAAACTGAGACATAGGAGATTAAGAAATATGTCTTGACTCACAAAACCACTAAGTGCTAGAATCAGGATACAAACTCAGAACTGTCTGATTCTAGAGTTTGTGCTCTTTTGATAAAGTGCTCACAGTGCTATAGAAGCTCTGGAATTACAAAGATATACAAGATATGGAACACTCTCAAGTAACTTAGAGTTTACTATGCCCACAAAAATAGTATGAGGCATTACTGCTAATATTTTTATATTTAATTTTCTAAGGAATGGAGTGTCCTGTGGAGACTTGTGAGCAGTAAAATAATATGCAGTCTAATTATTCTACGAATGTTTTTTAAATGTAGTGAAAAGGAAATATGCTACAATACAGATATGCTAAATATGTGGTTGTTCTGTTTAAAAACTGCAGAGGTTTGAAGCCATAGAACTTTTTAAATGAATTAAACTTCTATTCCATGTCTTCACTTATTGCGGGGAAAAATCATGTGCCAATATCAAATGTCTAATTACAAGTGGAGTGAGCAATGAGACATACAGGTTTTTATGAAAATATCAAACAAATATCTATCCTAGACCAGGGTGACAGTGACAGTATCTCAAAATATTTTCCTAAGAGCAGCCCTTAATTATAGCCAAGAGTTGAATAGATTTTAGTTGGGTAAAAAATACAGATACAAACTTAAAGAAAAGGGAACCCATGTAAAAGTCAGTAAATAAAGAATAAAAAGATTTTCTGATGAAATGAATGACGTGTATAATGTGACTAAAACATGATAAAGAGAGGTAATTTAGGATAATGATTAATAACAGGTTCCAAAATACTCTCCACTGTTCATTCATTTCCTGGACACTCAATGTATTTTTATTGAACATTATGGGAATGTCTATCACCAAAAGAACATTATTCACTCATGTAATATATATTTTTCATTCATTATTCAATATATATTAAGCTCTGTATAAAATATATGTATTAAAAATAGTTATAACTAAGAACTTTTCAGATCTATGTATGCTATAATCCTTATAAGAGCCCTAGGAAGTAGATATTATTAGTATCTTCATGTAAAAAACAAAAATTCAAGTCTCAGAGTTGATAAATATTCTGGTTACATATTTTGAAGAGAGAAGCCAGCCCAGGAGGCTAGTGATATCAGATCACTAATCCTTTTGTAGTTCTGTTCCCATAAAGTTAAAAAAAATTAAGGTAAGTTACATTAACATAGAAAATATTGAATTACCTTTGAAGCTGCTATGGCAGTCATATTTTGGGTTGCTTCTTGAGGCTTACTGCTTCCATGGGAAGATTTGTTCACTCTGTCCCTTTGTCTCTGCCGACATTCTAAACAGTTTCTCACAGCAACACAACAAACTATTTAAAAAAACAAAAGGTTATTATTAATATAAATTGTTGACTTTGACATGTTGTTAAAAGTTGTAAGGTTCTATTTTTCTTTCTTCCCCCTTCCTCTATCCCATTATTATACTTAAATCAACTAGATCAGTAAATATGTTTGATAATTATAAAATAGTAGAGGCCCGATGTACAAAATTTGTGCACTGGTGGTGGTAGTGGAGTTGGTCCCTCAGCCCAGTCTGTGCCCTCTTGTAGTCCAGGAGCAGTCCGACTGACAGCTTAGGCCTGCTCCCCCTGAACATCAGTTGGACTTCCTTAGCACTGCCATAGAGGCAGGAGAGGCTCCTGCCACTGCCACTGCGTTCAGCAGGTAGGAGCCTGGTTTCTGACTGAGCAGCGCTCCCCCTGTGGAAGCACACTCACCACCAGGGGGCAGCTCCTGCTTTGAGCGTCAGCCCTCAGGTGGTCAGTGCACATACTAGCAACTGGTTGACTGGTCAGTGCATGTCATAGCAAGAAGTTGAGCAGCCTTAGCATATCATTAGCATATTATGCTTTGATTGGTTAAATGGATAACTGGACAACCAGACACTTAGCACATTAGGCTTTTATTATATATGATTAGAATGAAAGGAAAAGTTATAATGAGGGTTACATGAAATATTCTGGTTGTAGATTAAGGGTGCAGAAGAAAGCAAAGCCAGGAAATCTCTAGGATTGGATAAGAAGCAAAAGAGAGAGACACATACATCTTTAACATTGGTGGGAACAGGATAGGTAATCTTTAATATTTATAGTATCTAGAGGTCATAGGCACGAAATTCATGAAAGGGGCTCAGTCTTTGAAGCCCCGGCTGCCTTGGCCCTCACAGCCCTGGCTTCTGGACAGTTGTCCAGAAGGTATTCCAGATCATTATTCTGTTGTTTGGTCTAAGTAGCATATTAGCCTTTTATTATATAGGATAGTAATGAAAAGTACATTATGACACATAGGTGTAGTTACAAAATTTAAACAAAATACTCATGTTCTATCAACTAGCTAAAGAAACCCAGAATATTACAGGACTTTTGAAATTCCCAATATACTTTTCCATAGTTTGTCTATCCTCTCCATCATTCAAAATCCTGAATTTTATGAATCACTAAAATGTTTTTATAAAATTAATATTCATATTTGCTAAGTTCTTTTCGATAAGATGTCTTCCAATAATTTGACTACCTTAGCAACTATCACAAATCCCTACATCCATCTTTCCTCATGGTAGGAAAGTCTATGGCCTTTGTCAATAATCATTCGATAAGAAGAAACTTTTTCTTTACTTATTTTAAGAAACAGTAAAGTACAGCCATAAATAGTACCAATTTTGGAATCAGATCACAGGAGCTTAAATCCTGGCTCTGCCACTTCTGATCTATGTGCTGCTTAAATTATCTGTGCCTTAGTTTCCTCATATACAAAATAAGTATAAACATACCTCTTTAGAGAATTCTTGTAAGGATTAATTGAATTAATATATGTAAAATGCTTAGAACAGTAAACAGACATAGATATATAACTGTTTGGTTTATTATTATTCATTTATAAATATTCCCAGGAAATAAATCTGCTAGGAATTATTAGGATAAAAATTAAGTCAGCAGTAAAGCCTTGGAATATATTAGAAATAAAAACTCAACCAAATAAGTGCTGGTTTGAAGATATTGAGATATTTAAAAATATTTATCTTTCTCATAATGTTCAATCTATCAGCTATTATTAAATATGAGTGGCTTGTCCATAATGGCCTACAGTAAATTAACTCACACCTCTCACTGTTAAAAGAAAATTCTGTGTGTGTTCAATCTCTGTCTAATTACAAGGGTCATGAAATGACCCCTCTCAGCATGTACATCTTTAAAAAATACAAAACAAAAAGGTTTCATTCCATCATACTATTTTAATCAAATTATAATCTATACAAGGGCCAAATGCATGAATTCGTGCATCTTGAAGGAACTGTGGGTCACAAGACTGCTATGGGCACAGGGGCAGATCTCGGCCCATCCTCCACACTCCTGCTCAGCCCCTCCTGCCACGGTCCTCAGTCCCCTGTGTGCTGGCAGCCCCACTCCTGCTGCTCCCATGCACTGATAGCACTAGCCCTGCTAGCATCCGGTGACAGCACTGAGCTATTGGGGCTGGTGCCAGTAGCAGGTACAAATGGGGCCAGTGCCATCAGCAGGTGCAAGCAGTGGCTGCTGCCCAGATTGCCCCTCAGGAGCATGGGAAGGCAGTTAAGCCCTCAGAGGCAATTGGGGCCAGCAACTGCTGCTCACACCCACTGATGGCCCTGAGCATAGAGACTGGTGCTGGCGCTTGCAGTGGGTGCAAGCAGTGGCTCTGGCATTGGCAGCGGTTAGAGAGGTGGCTGCTGGCCCTGATCAAACCTCAGAAACTGGGGGAGGTAAAGAAGCCCTGAGAGGCGATTGGGGCTGGCAACTGCCACTTGCACTCACTGATGGCTTTGAGCGTTTGGGGCCGGCGCCAGCAGCAGGTGTGAGCAGGACCAGCACACCAGCAGCAGGTGTGAGAGCTGGGTGGGACTGCAGCACATGGGAGCAAAGAATTTTCAGTAACCATCAGAGCTCCCTTGAAGACAGCAACCGGTGCCCCACCTTGGTCTGGCACTCCTGCTCACCTGCTTCACCATCCCACTGTGGCCGAAGTCTGCCATGTTCTGCGCTCTGTCACCTGCTGCTGACACCTACCATATTTCAGGCGTGCCCCCTGGTGGTCAGTGCATGTCATAACAACTTGTTGTTTGGTTGTTCCACAGTCCCATCTATTTGCATGTTAGGGTTTTATGTAGATAGAGATATAAAAGCCCAGCAACCAAATGGCAGAATGATCAGAATGACTGGCGTGATCAGTCACTATGCAGTCAACCAGCCCGATCTGACCCCAAACTCCTGTAGCCTCTTCCCCCAGATTGGACTCTCTCCACACTTCTCTCCTGATTCAAGGTGTACAAGAGCTGCCCTGAGGCCTGGAGCCCCGGGGGGGGGGGAGGGGGCGGCGCTCATTTCCTGGCTCTGCTCTTCTAGACCTTGAGAGCACCAAATTACAAATGCAGCTGCCATGAGGGAGGCCTGGCCAGGAAGTGGGAGGAATGCACAGCAAAGAGGGCAAGAACTGAAGTAAAGCCTGCCTGAAGGACCCACACTAGGGTCAGCCATCCTCCCCCACCCCAACTCTAGCCCAGCCCCACAGGCTGCCTGACAGACACTACTGCGAGGCAGGTGAGGAGAAGGTTCTCTTGGTATGACCCCTGCATGTCACCACTGACACTCACTAATCTGTGCTTACCGCCACACAACCACCCATCTGTGCCACAGCCACCATCTCCTCACACTCACACTGCCACTGCAGTCACAAAGCCTCCTATGCTACACCCCTGGCTGGCCTCAGGAGCCCCATTTTCACCCCACCTTGCCTCTGCCTGTTTGCAATGATTGGTGTGAAAAGGACAGTCTTGCCCCACATGCAAGCACATTCCCTCCTCCCGCGACAGTCAGCTTCCCAGTTCCTCTACTCTGCACTGATAGATAAGGCCGACCTGGGCAAACTTATGGTGCCTTCCTGTGGGGTATGCCAAAAGGTGTAATTCTTGGAAACCCAGAGACCAGTCGATAGGAAGGTCCTTTGTGGAGGAAGCACAGTACAACTTCCAGAAAGCACCGCACCTCCTGGGGGCCTGAAGCTCTCAGAGGAAACTGAGAGTGCAAAAGAATGTGCCATGCTGGTACTCTGGGGGTGCCTGTGCAGTTCTTGGTCTTGGGGGATCAGGTGGGATGTACACCTCTCACCCTTCCCCCCAGCGAGCCCTGCCACTGATTGTCCCCCACACTGATGGGGGGCAGACCTGGCCGGCCAACTTCCCCGGCCATCTCACCCCTAATCCCCGCATCAAGGGCAGGGCCAGCCAACCTCCTGTGTCTCCTAGCCCCTGCTGGCTTGGCACAATGGTGCCCATCAAGGTGGGTCAGTAGACTCCACCCATGCACAAATGTGTGCAGCAGGCCTCTTGTTGAGAAATAAATTGTATGTACTTATAAATTTTTTATGTATTTACTAGAGACCCAGTGCACAAAATTCATGCATTTGGGGGGGGGGGTTCCTCAGCCTGGCCTATGCCCTTTCACAGTCTGGGAGCTCTCATGGGATGTCTGACTGATGGTTTAGGGACAAAGTGGGTTGGCCAGCTGAGAAGGGGCTGCAAGAGGCTCCAGGGTGTGTCTGGCCCATCTTGTTCAGTCCTGATCAGCCGTACCCCAGCAGCAAGCTAACCTACCAATTGGAGCTTCTGCCCCCTGGTGGTCAGTGCACGCCATAGCAAATAGTTCAGCAACTTAGCATATCATTAGCATATTATGCTTTGATTGGTTGAACAGCAACCAGATGATCGGACACTTAGCATATTAGGCTTTTAAAATATATAGGATATGTCAAGTATAGCACGATACTTGACATATAAATACACTGTGAAATCACAATCACAATCATTAATTAACATATCATTCTTAAACCAGTTCTAATGCCTGTCTTAGGTCAGAAACTTCTCCGCTAAAATTATACAGCTGTAGTTTTTACATAAGTTTTTTTTTTTTAATTATGGGTAAAAAGAGTACACATTTGGAATTTCCTCCCTAACTAATGTCTTGATTCCTTACATCTCACTCATGATCTAAGGCAAGTTTATAAATAGTAACTTTCTATTTTCTGTAAAGTCTACATAGTACAAATAAATTTCCCCTTTAAGACAGATAAAAGAGATTAAGATGGTTCCTGTCTTGAGCTGGTCTAAATTTACTAAGAGTTGTCAGTGTTAAGTTTTCTTTTCTTTCTTTTTAAAGTATTTGAAAGTAGCCATATGGTATCCTGTTTTGTTTTATTTTTCATTCTCCAAATAACTATAGAGTTTTTAATTTTTAATTTTTTTTATTTTTCAATTGTAGTTAATATACAATATTATATTACTGCTTGGTTTCTTTGCAACACAAGATAGAAGGTGAACTACATAGGTATAGTAATGTTTATTAGAGTTAATAGTTAACTGGCATAGTCAATTTTTTCTTCAGCATTTGTGCATCAAACTATGTCCTGATTTTTCTGATGTGTGTGTGATCCTAGAGTAACTACCCTCTGTATTAGTCTACCAGAAAAGAATTAGTAAATTAATATACATTAAAATCAGTTCAATTAAAAATGTTACAGTCCTATTAAATTTTAAATAAGTCAAAATACATACATTTAATTTTATTTCAAATTATAATCCATTCAAGATGATCAATTCTATAAATCTCCAATGTGAAGATATTATAATTTTCTATAATTTATTATAATAATTTCTACATTACATAATCATCAACTTGTATATTCAATATTTAATATACCATAGCATGTCAAATAACTACTCTCTAGAATCTAGATAGTTATATAATGGACACCTTTATTCTTAAGACTTACCTAACCTTAGGCACTGTCGCATTAAACCTCCAGAAGACATGTTTTTTTCAGCTTCAATCTCACTAAAATTTAAAGAACTGGCAAATACAAGTACATCAACCATAGCCATCAGTCGGCTGAGGAAAGTTACTGCTGTCTCAGCTGACATGCCTTGTGTCACTTCAATGTTTTCCAATTCCGTCTTTAAAAAAGAAAATGTAAGACTTGTTAAAATTTATAAGTATAATACATGTACATATATATTACAAGTGAAGAGTAGTTTAGTATATTTAGTATATTTTGTCAACAAAATAAATTATAGATAGCAAATTATAATCTAATTTAATATATACAATATCTGGTTATTGAATTTATTTAGTTACCTATGAATTATCCTTGAATAAAGGAAAAGTCTATTTTTAAAGTTAATGTTAGATTTAAATGTCATTATAAAAACTACATTCCAAACTGAAGTTCATTTTGCAAAGATATTAAAAAATAATTGCACATATATTTATACTACTTTTAAAAAATATTTCTTTCCAAAATTCCTCCTTCTTATTTATAAAAAAAAATGTGTTACTTTTTCTTTCTTGCAAATTGTATAATGACTACTAGGGAAAATCTATGGCACTCTAGTTTGGCATCAAAATGAGACAACTGTCCAATTAGAAAGTATAACAATTTCTTATCCATTTCAGAACAGTCTAAAACTACTAGGTATCTCAAATATACAGTAAAAATCTAAGGTAAAAATAATCAGGATCATTAATTCTTCTATAGATATAAATATTAGTAATAAGAAGAATCAGTAAAAGCTATACTTTCACAAAATATTGTCTATAATAAAATATAATTTCTTGCTTTCAAGAGAAAGGTTACAAAGTATTCTGTTTCTTAAGATATAAGTGGATTTTATAAGCAATAGCAACATTTCTTATTTTACTTTTCATTGTTTATCACATAACAGTTTAGTTATTTTGGTTCATTATGACTGGGCCTCATTGACAAGGCCTCATTTCCTCAATGTCTCAAAGAGTAGAATAAAGTAAGGAATGCTTTATAAATAAAAATATTACTCTTTAAAATTTCTGAAAAGACATACTAGCCATATTGATTAAGTTTAGCTCTTCAAATGATAAATTAAACTACAAGGTAAGCATATATTATAGGTACATGCTCTAAATTTTTGTTTCATTTTGACATTGCTTATATCCATCATTCTACATAAACATATTCTTGCTCATGTTAACATGGAAATGCCATCAGAAATTAATGATTGTTTTAAAGGAACTTTTAAAAATTTCTTGTGTACACAATGGGTATTAAAAATAATAGGTGACTATTGCAAGTACTATAAAATTTGATTCTAAATGGAGATAAACAACCTTCCTTCCTTCCACATAACACCAAAATAGTGGCAAAATCAGTCTTTCTAAAATGCGCTTGAAAATATTCAAAAATTTGCTTTTAATGTTGATTTACAGTATTATGCCAATTTAGTATTCATGGATTAAAGAAATAATTGGATTTTCAAAAATTCAAATTCTTTATTTCCTATCATTTCATTGATACTCAGTAACATATTATAGCATGTATTAAAAATCTATGGCCACACCACCAATAGATTACATGAAAAGCAAAGACATTCATTTTATATAAAATCTCCTTTAAGTCACAGTTATCAACATAATTTTATAATAGAATGGAAGATCTGGTCAATGCTTAGATCTTCTAAACATTCAAAATAACTTTTCCAAGATATTAAAAATTTTATTTTGTATTTACTGATTTTTTGAGAAAGAAACATAAATTTGATGTTCCACTTATTTATGCATTCATTGGTTAATTCTTTTGAAAAAAATGTATTTTTATTGAAATCAGAGAGGAAGGAAAAGGGAGAGAGAGAAACATCAATGATGAGAGAGAATCATTGATTAGCGGGCTCTTGCACACCCCCTAACAGGGATCGAGCCTGCAACACAGCCATATGCCCTTGACCAAAATGGGACTCAGGACCCTCCAGTCCACAGGCTGATGCTCTAACCACTGAACAAAACCAGCTAGGGCTCATTTGTTGATTCTTTCATGTGTCCTGAAAACCTAGGTGTACTGGACTGATGCTCTAACCAATTAAACAAACTAGCCAGGGCCAAAGATATTAGAATTTTAGGATATCTACATATATGTTCTCAAATAAGTTCTTCATCATTCTGAATTTCTGAAATTATGAGAAGTCTAACTCAGTTAGTTAATGTCATATTTTTGATTTGGGGGTCTACAAGACTTAATCTTCAAAATATGCTTTCATTTTTAAATTTTGTTCATTCTCATCCGAGGATATTTTTCCATTAATTTTTAGAGAGAATGAAAGAATGGGAATCAGAGAAACATGATAGGAGAGGGTCACCTTGATTGGTTGCCTCCCACAAGCACCCCGATTTGAGGCCTGGGATTGAGCCTGCAACTGAGGCACTTGCCCTTGATAAGAATCAAACCTGGGACACTTCAGTGCACCAGCTGGTGCTGCATTCACTGAGCCAAACCTGCTAGGGCTTTCATTTATAAATGAGTGAATTATAAGTAGAAATTATAAACAAAATTATTAACATCCATATAATTTGCCAAATTATTATCTTTGACTAAATACATTTTAAATAAAAAGTACTCATTTTAACATAAACCATAACTTAAAAAGAAATTCTTATACATTACACATAAAAATAATTTACAATTTTAATGAAATATTATATGAAAATCATAGAAGGTTTAAAAATAAAGAGCATTCACATATGATTACTGCTAATCTTAAAATAATATATTCCATCCAATTTTCTTTCGTTGGAACCATCTAACATCTGATTGTACATATGATAAAAACATTGTTTGCATTACATTACAATACTCTCTAGAGATGGTAATTGTATAATAAAACAATAATTCGTCAATAAACTAAGAATATTCAGTGAATTTTTTAAATATGCTGAAGGCATGCCTAATGTTAAAGATGGTATGGGAACGCAAAATATAATCAAGTAAAAAACTTCATAAATAAGTAAAAATAAAATTTAAAACTAAACACCTAAAAATTACAGAAGTTAATACTAACCTTAGAACCCTGGACATGCATTAGACAAAACAGACAACAGACCAAAAAAGTACAAGAAAAGAAAAATTATTAAAATTAAATAAAAATACAATATAAAATTGAAGCACAAAATAATATATTTAAAAATTATATTTGAGTATTTTATTAAAAGCAAAAATCTTTGAAGAGGCATTCGTTTTATAAATTACAATGACTGAAATCAAATATCAAATATTTAGAGTTGTTTATTTTTTTATTAGAATAATTTTGCCCAAATAACATGTCTATAAATGTAAGTTATGTATCAGAAATGATGCATATCCTATTTGGTAAATTAAGTATCTTTTTTCTAGCAGATGGTTAAGGAAACATTTAGTAAATAAACTAGTATAATGTTTCTGTAAAAGCTTGTACTGGTTTAGGTAGAAATAACTTAGAAAAATAAACTATACCACACTTCTATAATTTTCTTTAAAAAATTATATTATAATTTGGAGCCCCTCCTATAGATCAAATCCCCCAGAAGTTAATAAAAGATAAAATATTTTAGTGATCATAACTTTTAAAGGCCATTTTACCTTGCTAGGAAATAATTTATTAATATACCGGTACTAACTGGAGTCTGCATATGAACTAACCTAGATAGATAGATATTATAGCTTCAGAATCTTAGATTTATATTTAATATATTGAAAATTTTGGGTAGAATAGTTTACAGTAAAAGTCATCAACTGTTCCTATTCTCTGAGCATAAATTTCAAAATACACTATTGACCTGGTACATTGTATAGGAGAACATACAAAATCTTCCTGATGAGCATACTAAAGAATATTAAGTGTTATGAGATAAAACAAAAAAATAATATTTTCAAAATATTAACTAAATATTCTGATAATGGTAATAAAACATTACCAATATTAAGATTTTATCATCATTTTTTAATAGGAAAAGTTGTTCTTCTTTCTTATGACTTTGAAACTATTAGGAAAGCCAGAGATATCAGTCTCAATTATTTTTCTATAACAGAGAAAGTAAAGCATAGATGGTTTATTAAATTCTAAGCATTCAGTGTTCTGGATGCCTGACCAAAATGGTCAATCTAAAATCACAAAGTCATTTTGCAATTTGCAGTTGATCCGTGTTCCTTACTTTTCTTCCTTGTTTCCTCCTATTTATTCCTTTCATTTATGACCAACTTGCACAATGTGTAAAAAAATACTAGTAAATAAGAGTTTGATTCAAATAGCTAATCATGAAAATATTAACTCAAAAAAAATCAACAAAAATAATGTTCCTTCCTGAAAACAAAGATTGGTCAAAATACATAGTTAAGAGGTCTAAAGTTAAAACCATTTGTCTCAATTAGACTTGAAACTACTTTTGTAATTTATTTTCTATGCCACATATGATTTTAAATGACATAGGCAAAATTGAAACTCCAATAAACTCCTATTCTTCCATGGATATTAAGCTCAAAGTGTTCACTATAATATAAATATTCTATCACTAAACTCTTTTTTTCTTGAAGTTTTCATTAACATATTTTCTTACAAGAAAGATGAACATAAACAGCTCAAATTTTCATACATGATGATATTGCAACAGCAATACACAAATGTTATTATCCTTAGTATGGATTGTTGTATTCATATAAGGTCCCAGAAAATAGACAAACTCTAGGCCAATCCCATGGAAACAACAGGCAAAAATTTATATCATTTTAGTATTTTGCCATCAAAACTCATAAATTTGTGTAAAATATCCTCTCTTTAAACTTCAGAATTTTGAGTATGACAGCTCTAGTTTATAAATGGGAATATTACTCTATCATGATACAATTCTGAATAAATAGTTCCAAAAGGAACTAAATGAAGAAAACATTCAATAAGAGCTTCTCTCTCTAGAGCACTTTACATATATACCTAACAATTTTCAACAAATTCCCTATGGGATCAGTAAAATGAACACCTTTTAATAAATGACAAAGTTGCAGTTGAGGTCATATCCAGGAAGTGGTAGAACCCAAGTTAAAATATATGATTTATGCTAAAACTCATATTCCTTATATTAAACCATAATATCAAAAGATCATGTCTGAATCTTACTGATAACAGGAAACAAGTTTATTTTTATAATAAGAAGTAAATTATATGAGAAAGACATATTCCTGTGCTGAGCGCTGAGTCATTTTTTAAAATAGATAATTATGCAGATTTCTTAGCCTTCTACTTACACTCTCCTAATTAAATATAATCTCAACATTACACATGTCAAATGCTAAAGA
Organism: Lasiurus cinereus; assembly: GCA_011751065.1. Lineage (NCBI taxonomy): Eukaryota > Metazoa > Chordata > Mammalia > Chiroptera > Vespertilionidae > Lasiurus > Lasiurus cinereus. The sequence goes on from JAAGEH010000012.1 coordinate 4,233,447, forward strand.
AAAGTAGCACGACTGACAAAAGTTACATCTCTCCTAGTGAAACATAATGCCTGTAATATTCAGAAATTGCTTTTAAAATATTTAAACTGTAATAAATGTTAAGCTTTATAAAAATTTCACACTAAATTTCAGTAATATATAGTGAGGTTTTCACACTAAAACATTTATTATGATATTTGTATTTACTTGAAGAAATGATGCAAACTATAACCCACAAGTCAAATATGCCCCACTGGCTGTTTTTATAAATAAAGTTTTATTGAGACACATATATATTCAAATCTTTTATATAATTGTCTATGGCTGTTGAGTACATGGGATAGAGACCATACAGCCCACAAAACTGAAAATATTTACTATCTGATCCATAGAGAAAAAGTTTGCCAACCACTGCCATATCATCATTTCTCATCATTTTTCATTAAATGCATATCCACATAAAATGCATGAATATAATGCAAAACTCCACAAAGCTAAACAAAGTTATCAGATCACTCAAGCATTAGTTTCAAACATTTATTTCTCTTTTAAAATTTTAATGGCATCTACATAATAATGTTTCTCTTTGGTAATCTGATGTTGTTAATGATTCCTTTTTCACTTATTCCTTCCAAATATGTCGCTTGGCTTTTTACATTTTAAAACTAGGTAAAAAAAAAAAGTTCCAAATTTTAGTTCTAATTCCTTCTTTATTCAATATCCTCCTTTCTAACTTCCCCCCTCTACTACATTATAATTTTTAGCAAGAATATTATAGTCAAGAAATAGAAAACAATACTCAGCAGTCAGCACAAAATGCAGTTCCACTAATATATATAGTGGGATAAATGGTTCTAATTGTTTCTTTTAGGGACACAATTCATTCAAAGAACATAAAATTGGTATATAACCAGGCATAGGTAAAATCAGTTAATGGACCAAAATTACAAAAAATATAGAGACAAAGAAAAAAAGTTTCTACTACTGAATGAATTTTCAAGTCTTTTGAAAAGAGTTTAGACTTTAAGTAATTTCAAACTCAAACTATACTAGTCAAAATTGCATAGGTAATATGTTTGAAAATCAAACCTCAAAATGTCAGTATCTTTACTGTACATTCATTAAAAAATAAAAATAAGCAAATTCGGGTAGTGAAATATTATATACTTTATAATATTTATCAGTAACATATTCCATTAATTGAAGATTTCCCTATTTTGATAGTAATGTTTTTAGCTTTAAAATCTAGAAGACTCTATAGTAATGTGAATATCTGAAACCTATGAAAATTTTAACACCAACTGTTAACTTTCTATAAAGCCATTTTTTTCTGGTCTGTAGAAATTTTAAAATGATAAATTTAAAAATGAATTTCAACACAAACTTTTTAAATGTATTGATAATAAATGATAATTTATAAGACCTAAAACAAAATTTATATGATAAAAAAATGTCAGAAGGAAAACATTGATTTATTCAGTTTTTAGTGTATAAAAGACAAAAGAAAAATAATTCTCCCTGCCTCAGTATTATAACGCTTTTAAAAAAAAATCACATACAATTGTCAATTTACTGGTATTTGATATATATCTCCAGAGAGAACAGATTAAAAGGAATAGTACATTAATCTCACAGGATACCTGCACTCAACAATTTTTTTTCCTGGCTCTATTCCCTTGGTTAGCTACTAATTCCATTAAAGTTTGTTTTCTAGACTTCTTGAGAATTTACTTGATGAAATTGAAGTATATGTACCTGTGAGTGAATGGGTATTTGAGAGTACAATCTTCTGCTGCTAATATTAAGTTTCAAAGTTGCTTTGGGAGTGGTAGCAAGTGAGCAAAAGCATCATGTAGAAGAAGTGTGTTAATGATGAAATGAAGTCAGAGATCAATTTGGAAACAGTGCCTTACCAAGTAAAAGACAACTTCAAAAAAAAAATGAAACTAGATCATCCTCTTTTTAAAAAATTTATTGATTGATTTGAGAGGCGGGCGATGAGGGAGAGGGGGAAAGACACAGAGAGATAAATAATGGTTTGTTGTTCCACTTATTTACAAATGCATTGTTTGGTACTTTATGTGCCCTGACCAGGAATCAAACCCATAATCTTGGTATATAGGGGATGATGCTTTAATCAACTGAGCTACCTGGCCAGGGCTAGTAAAAGATATCTTAAAAAAACAGGTCTCTCTTTGGGAAAAAAGTATACTTTCTTGGGCTTAGAGATGAGTTTCCAATATGGTAGCATAAACACAGGCAATATGGGGAGCATAATTCTCTATTCTTTCTCATTTCAGTAGACAGCTCTGGTACCAAATTTTTTTTTATACGGATCAGAGATATTTTGAAAAGTAGTAACTAAATATAAAGTTTGCATTTACCTACTATATTATAAATGACATAATTAACACTGATTGACTTTCAACCTTATTATATTAATACATTTCAATGTTTTATATAGAGACAAAACTATATTTTTTAAAATAAATGTTGAACCAGCAAAAAAGTCATATAAAAATGTTATTAAAGGCTATGTGAGAACACAAAGTTATCTGAGGATTTCAATGATTGTGAAATTTTTAAGACAGTATAAAAACGGCATGTTTAGTAATTTTTCTATCTAGGTGCCTAAGTTTTAAATAATAACACTCTTAGAAATTATTAATTTGGTTCTTTTTGGAAAAAATTGCTTAATATCAAATTTCAGAGATGAGGAAGGTAAACATTCTAGATGTAGTTTAGAATAATATTAAGTTTAAAAATAATATGTCAAATAAATTACATGAAATTGCATTTATAATGATTAATTTTTTCTAAATTTATATTCATGATTAAGTATATACTTCTATATAGAACATCAAGATTTATAGAACAAGGATTTTAATAGTTTATTTTATTATATTTGAAGGGATAAACAACATACACAAAATAAAGTTAATAATTCTAGTTATGACTATTTATAAGAAGTATTTATTAGAATTATCAGAGAAATATTTTCATAAACACACATAGCTGGAACCCAAAACTGAAAAACATTAATATGAATGAATAAATAAAACTTCATACAGTTACAAGTTTCATTCGATGAAAAAAATTTTTTTAAATCCACCTATACACTTAGAGTCTAAGTTTTTAGATACCTTTTTTTATGAGTCCTAGGCCTTATAAACCTCCGTACAGTATGGAATACCACTGACATGCTCTAGTCAAGTAATTATAGAATATAACCACTAGATGGAGACAAAGTACTTACACTTGGTGATGTAGCAGCAGAGAGCAAAGGTAAAATTCCTCCACAAGCAATGATGATGTTGTCTACCATTTGGGAAATGAGGTGAATTGTGTTATGTACAAAAATAATGTTTTCATTGCTATTGACAAAATCCATTACAGACTTTGTGGAATGGCTAAAATAGCAGAAAAACAAAATACAAATGAATAATTCCTTGGCTTAAGAATAAGAAATTTAGACAGTTTATAATATTTTTTAAGTGACAAATAACGAAGAGCTAGGCAAATTTAAAATAGAGTTCTCAGGAAATAATATAATTTAAAATTGAGATTTTATATTACCAAAAATTTAGCACATTTACATGGTTATTATGTGTGTGTGTTAACCTAGTATTTTGTTTCCAAAGAAATATATTCAAATGTATATGACTGTATCAATGAATTTAACTGAACATATTTATTTTTGCCAGTTATTAATTTTTTTAATATATTTTATTGATTTTTTTGCAGAGAGGAAGGGAAAAGGATAGAGAGCCAGAAACATCGATGAGAGAGAGACATCGATAAGCTGCCTCCTGCACACCCCCAACTGGATATGCGCCCGCAACCAAGATACATGCCCCTGACCGGAATCCAACCTGGGACCCTTCAGTCCCCGGGTTGATGCTCCATCCACTGAGCCAAACCAGCCCTGGCCAGTTATTAATTTTGTATTAAAATGCAGAACAACTGGATAGTTAACAACATTTTTCTACCTTTTATGCAATTGCAGTTTGTTGCATCACCAGACTCCAGTCCCCTAACTCTGACCAGCCATACTGAAAATGTATATTGCTAGTTATGGAAGTGATGTAGTAGGAGAAATAAATCAGTAAAAATTCAAAGATTTATAGAATAAAAAGAGAAAAGACCTCAAAGGTTGGCAGTAGAGTTCCCCTCTACAAACATACAATGTAGATACTCAGAGAAACACATTGCTTTAGTTGGTGTTAGTCAAGAATAAGAACTATATTCTTTCTAACAGGGAAAAGGAAGAAACTACTTCATGATCAAATTTAAGTCAATGATTCTCAACTTTTAGAATTGTACAATATCATATATTATTTCTTAGCTCTCAAGATGTTTTCCCCCTGTCCTAAATATAAGGTCTGTCTTTAAAAAATTTTCTATTATATAGAAATCTGTTTCGGTAATTTTTTGAGAGCTCTTGAAAGGAAACAAAGATACACAGTATATTAAAGGAAAAAACATTGTCTATCACTCACTTAGAAGCCACTAATACTGTAATTAGGAAATTATACAATTTTCATACATTGATATTCATGTTAACTTTAATGTCTTTCATGGTATTCTAGGTTCCTTCTTTATAATCTGTACATAATTTATCATGTAACAACACTAGCAAGGAAAATACTTTTGTTTCTACACATCAGTAGACTAAGGACAAACTAATAAAATAATATCAGAAGTAAAAACATTGTAGCGGACCTTGACTACTTCCATATTCCTCTTCCATGCTAACACAATCAAGATTTTGTTCTATTATTGAACAAACAGGTATAGGAAAGTTTGGCCTCACTCCAGATACTAGATGACTAACCAATAATGCTCTGTATAGATCAGTCTTTATAATTCCACTACAGGCCCGGTGCACAAAATTCTTGCACTGATGAGGTCCCTCAGCATGGTCTGTGCCCTCTCGCAGTCCGGGACCCCTTGGGGGAAGTCTGCATAAGCCAGCAGTAGGACATCCCGTTCGTAGTCCGGGGCTCTAGCAGTCTGGGATCCCCTCGCTTCTTACTGCCTGCCTGCAGTGGAGGCAGAAGCTCCTGCCACCACTGCTGTGCTTGCCAGCCATGAACCAGACTTCTGGCTGAATGGCGCTACCTCTGAGCACTGGTCATTCCACTGTTCGGTTTATTTGCGTATTAGGGTTTTATTATATATGACTAGAGGCCTGGTGCATGAAAATTCATGCACTGGAGGGGGGAATCCCTCAGCCCAGCCTGCCCCTCACAGTCACAGAGCCGTAAGGGGTGGGACGCAACACAGTGATCATGGGAAGGTGATGCCCCCATCACACCTCTGCTGCTGCCACTGCTAGCAGTGCAAGCCTTGGCCAGCCATCATTACCTAGGCCTCTGGAGGTCCTGGGCAGCTGCCAACCGAGGCTTGCCTATGCCTCAGGCTGGCCCTAGGTGGCTGGGGTGCTGAGAGGACTGGGGGACTCTGGAGGCAGGTGCACAGAGCTGCCAGACCCGCCTGTGGACGGGTCCAGCTATGCTGTATACCTGCCGCACCAGCAAGGCTGAGGGGAATGGGCACTTCCATCTTGTGGCTATGGGCACCGCCATCTTTGAGAGCATGGCAGTCAATTAGCACATTCCCTCCTTATTGGCAGTGGGAGCCACTATCTTTTGTGAGGGTGTGACAGTCAATTAATATATTGCCTTTTATTAGATAGGATTTCCTTTTGCTGATGGTTAACTTTGAAAATAGCATATGGTCCAGAAAGCATGTGAGATATAAGGGGAAAACTTCTTGAGCGGCTTCAATTAAAACAAAACATAAAAGAAAAAAGAAAGAGGAAGAGAAAGAGGAGAAAAACGGAAAGAAAGGAAGAGGAATGGAGGAGGAAAAAGAAAGAGGAGGAAAGGAGGAGGAAGAAGTGTCAACCATACCCTCTAGTTCAGGCAAGTTTCCTACATTAATTCAAGCCTTGGAGCAGAAGTAACCACCTTGAATCTTAAAAGAAAAATCAGGAGAAGCAGAGGAACCCATTTGAGTCTTGAGAATACTGCACCACTGATACTTATGATAGTGGCATACTCTGTTACAGAGTACCATTAATTTCCTAATTTATATGCTTGCATATATAAATGACACACTCTCATAATCAATTTGTTGTATATTATATGCTATTAAAATTAAGTCAAATTGAGGGAAGGTATTGATTTAATTTGTGCACACTTGGTTTTCATTAACTGATTATATTTTAACTGATATAGTCTCTAAAAATAGGTGTCATGAAATAATTTAAAATTTTATTTTAACAATGCATATATCTCATAAGCTCATTAACAAGAATATATTTAGTATGTGGTATTAATTTTAAGAGTAAAAGATAAAAAAAACATTTCTTAAATGAAAGTAGTCTTGAAAGAAATATTTCTACCTTCTCCAAACATGTACATCTGTTTCTAAAGCAAATAGTAAATCGGTGAGAAGTCGTTGGTGCATTGGAGACCACTTAAACTCAGGAATACGAAACATTGTAGTGCGTGGACCAGGGCTAAACTGGCGCCGCTGTTCCTCAGTCATTGGCATTCCTCGAAATCCTAAATCAACTCGAAGATCTCTGTCCTGTTGTGTAAAAGACCGACCCTGAACAGCCTAGAGAAATAAAAGGTGAATGTTTGTTGAGTGCAAAAGAAATTATTGATTTCAAAATGAAAACAATAAGTGCATGAGTAAATCTTTTGCTTATGACTTAAGTATGCTAGCATATATATATATGCACTAGGGGCCCAGTGCATGAAACTCATGCACTGGGGTAGGGGTATCCTTCATCCCAGCTTGCTCCCTCTCCAATCTGGAACCCCTTGAGAGATTTCCGACTGCCTATATAGGCCCAATCTGGGCAGTCAGACATCCCTCTCACAATCCAGGACTGCTGGCTCCCAAGTGCTCACCTGCCTGCCTTCCTGATTGCCCCTAACCACTTCTGCCTGCCAACCTGATCACCCCCTAACCACTCCCCTGCCAGCCTGATTGATGCTTAACTGCTCCACTGCCAGCCTGTTTGCCCCTAACTGCCCCACCCTGGTCACCCCTAATTTCTCTCCCCTACAGGCCTGGTCACCCCTAATTGCCCTCCCCTACAGGCCTGGTTCCCCCACAACTGCCCTTCCTTGCATGCCCGGTAACCCCTAAATTCCCTCCTCTGCTAGCCTGTTCACCCCTAATTGCCATCCCCTGCAGGCTTGATCATGCCCAACTGCCCTCCCTTGCAGGCCTGGTCACCCCAAACTGCCCTCCCCTTCTGGCCTGATCACCCACAACTGCTCTCCCTTGCGGGCCTGGTCCCTGCCAACTGCCCTTACCTGCTGGCTATTTTGTGGTGGCCATCTTATGTCCACATGGGGACAGTCATCTTTGACCACATGATGGCAGCCATCTTGTGTGCTGGAGTGATGGTCAATTTGCATATTATTTTTTTATTAGATAGGATGGAGGCCTGGTGCACAGGTGGGGTCAGGCTGGTTTGCCCTGAAAGGTGTCCCGGATCAGAGTGGGGGTTCTCTTGGGGCATTGGGCAACCTGGGTGAGGGGCCTGTGGTAGTTTGCAGGCTGGCCACACCCTTGGCAACCCAAGTGGATGCCCTGGTATCTGGGATTTATTTATCTTCTATAATTGAAACTTTGTAGCCTTGAGTGGAACCAAGCCTCCTGCTTGCTCCATGGCTGCAGCCAGTTTTGTTGGAATTTATTTATCTTCTTTAATTGAAACACTGTAGCCTTAAGCAGAGACCAAGGCAGGCCAGAGCTGCAGAAACTTGGCTTCCTCTATCACCTAGGGCAACTCAAGCCTCCTGCTTTCTCTGTGGCCACAGCCATCTTGGTTGGGTTAATTTGCACACTGGCTCCTGATTGGCTGGTGGGTGTGGCTTGTCGGTATAGCAGAGGTATGGTCAATTTGCATATTACTCTTTTATTAAATAGGATATATATTGTTTACCTGGTAATTCTCTGCTCAGGAACTATTTACAGCTGAGAGCTACTATTTTTATTTTTTGTAGTTTCACAAACTAAGCAAAAAAATCAAATACCTAGGTTTAATAACAATGTTCACACTGAAAACCTGATTCACTTTACCCCTGTTTCTGGAGGCTTTAGTCCATATTTCTTTCTTATGAAAGTAAATTATACTGGATATATGTCATCAACTAATTGTAGTTAAAAACACAAGATTAAAAGAAATATTAATGGAACAGATTCAAGTTAACTTCGACGTCTATTTGCTCATTATACTTCATTTTAGAAAAAGCAAATGCATTTAATATAATGAAAAAGCAGAAAATACCCATGTACTCTTAATGAAACCAGACAAACCTAATGATTATTATATTCAATAAACAATGTATCATGCTGTCCTTTATTTTAAATCTATACCTAATTCAATATTCCCATACCCTGACAATTATCACTGTAATACAACTACCACAAAAATGGGAATTGGCAGTTAATGAGACAAAAATGAAGATACTTTTCCTACACACAAAATCTATTATTAAGGAATCTTATTAGAGTACAAAGACACTAGTTAGTTAAATGGCTTACTCTTTATAACAGAACATACTAAATTTACAGTGAATTTTGTAAAACTCAGAGAACAGCAACATAACAAACCATAAAAGGTAAAAGTTTTTTTTCAACTCTTAATTCTAAGGCATTATTTAGCCTAGAAAATAAGAAAGTAGGCTTAAAACTCAAAGATAAATAATTTAAAATCCATATCAGAAAAAATCATACATTTTTTTGTTTTACTTTTGTGAGGTCAAAACTGAAGCACTAATATTTCCTCCCCACCAGGCCTTAGAGTTTTTAATTTTCTTATAATAACTTTATATCCATGTATTTGTAAGAAAAACTTCTCACTGCTAATAACTGCAAATTTCCTCAACCATATTAGCTACTTCACAGGGTTGCTGTGAGGATTAAATCTGAAAACTTATATCACATTGCCTGGAACGTAGCAGGCACTTAATAAATAACATGTCCTCTCCTTCCCCATCATTTCATCTATTAGTTAAATCTGGGCTCCAAGTCCTCTTTTTTGTAACCCACAGAACAGTGCTGGGACTGAAACTTAAAAGGTTAAAATTAATTACAAGTACAGGTCTTTTACCTACTTGGTTAATTCCTAAGGATCTTAATTTTTTTTGTGGCAATGGTAAATGGGATTTATTTATTTATATATGTATTTATTTATTTATTTATTTATTTATTTATTTATTTAAGTTTTTCTATGTGAGAATTATTGGTGGATAAAATTGCCATCAATGTCTGGGTGTTAATTTTGTATCCTGCTACATTGCAAATTCATTTATTAAATTAGTAGTTTTTGGTGGAGTCTTTATGGTTTTCTATATAAAATATCATGTCATCTGTAAATAATGACAGTTCTAATTCCTCCTTTACAATTTGGATGCCTTTTATTTTGTCTTCTTGTCTGATCGCTGTGATTAGGACTTCGGGTACTATCTACACTAATAAAAGATTAAGATGCAAATTGACCACACCTTCGTGACACCCAGCAGCCAATCAGAAGTGAGTATGTAAATTAAACCAACAAAGATGGCAGGTTAATTTTCACATAGAGGCGCTGAGCAGCCAGGGGCACTCCGGGCCTCTGGACAGTATGGGAAGGTGGAAAGGAGCCTCCAGGCTGAAGCAAAAGCAGTGCTGGCAGCCAGAGTAAGGAAGGCCCATTCTTGCATGAATCTTCATGCATCGGGCCTCTACTATTGAAAAAAAGTGGTGAAAGTAACAAACCCTGTCTTGCTTTTTGAGGAGAATGGTTTCACCAGTTACTATTGGCCTATTCAGGTTTTCTGCTTTTTCTTGTTTCAGTTTTGGAAGATTGTATGTTTTCTAGGAATGTGTCCATTTCCCTGGCAAGGATGTGGAGAATAAGGAATCCTAGTACACTGCTGGTGGGAATGCAGACTGGTACAACCACTATGGAAAACAGTGTAGAGTTCCCTCAAAAAATAAAAAATGGAACTGCCATTCAACTCAATGATCTCACTTCTAGGAATATATTCTAAGAAGCCAGAAACAATATATGCACCGCTATGTTCATAACAGCATTATGTAAAATAGCTTGGAAACAACCCAAGTGCTAATCAATAGATGAACAGATTAAAAAACAGTGGTACATTTACACAATGGAATACTATGCAGCTGTAAAAAATGATCTCTTACCCTTTGATACAACATAGAGGAATCTGGAGAGTATTATGCTAGGCAAAATAAGCCAGTCAGAGAAAGATAAGTTTCACATGATCTCACTTACATATGAAATCTAATGAAAAAAATCTGATGAACAAAAAATATACAGCGACATTGAAGCATACAACAGACTGATGTATTTCAGAGGGAAGCTGTGGTGGGGTAGGGGGTGTGGGAAGAGATTCACCAATGAACTTATATGCATAGCTCATTGTCAGATAACAGTGCTGGGAAAAGTTGGGGATTTAGCTGGGGAGAGGGTAGGAGCAGGTAGAGGGGATTAATGGGGAGGGGACATCTGTAATACTTTCAACAATGACAACAAAAAAATTTAAATTAAGTATTCAGAGCGAAGATACTGAGTACAAAATGTGCACATGTCGTCACAGAGTCATAAAATGTTAGAATGAGGTAAGAGCCTAATGGCCCTATTTTAACCTACCACATGTAGTACAATATAAGCAAATTCAGGCCCAGAGAGATTGAGCAAAGTTACACAGAATTGAAACTATAATACATAGTATGTATTACCATACTATTCAATTCTATAAAACACTATTTACCATAATTAAATATAAGCATAGTGTAACTGGTAAGAAATTACTCTGCTTTAATGCTAACCATGTTAACATCTATTTAATGCATTTTTAGAACTCATGTTAGATAACTTACTTGTGTTGTAGTAGTGGTCTGAATTTTTCGGATCTCTTTTCCTGATTCTTTGCCATCATCAGATCTCTCAGTATCTGAAACTATACTTCCAGCATCAACACTTGGTACAATTTTACTACCAGAAGATTCAGTTTCCAGAGCTGTAGCAGTCATTTCAGCATACTCTAGCCCTTTAGATGATAAGTCTCTTTCTGAAATACTGCTCATTCCATCTGAAGTTGTATGGATTTTGAAATCCTTTTCTCCTATTATACTTGCACAAGTTAAGTCTACACTACCAGTCATGTGAGCAAGTAACCCAAGATTATCACTAACACCAAGATGCACTTGTGTGTCCTGAATATTCGGAATAATGTGATTGCTAGAAAGCTGAGGAAGGAGTTTTTCTTCCTGTTTGGGTATTTTATCAAAGAGAAATGATGTGCTACTATTAGGAAGATCATCTTTCTCATCTGCTAATGTTATCAATGGGCCATTATCCTTTTCTTCACTTTTTTGAATGATACCAACACTTCCATGTACATTGTTCTGGAGTTTCTCAACAGCAGCACAATATACATTATCCAACAAAGATTCAACCTCCACAAGGGCACCATTCTCTCCACCTACTAGGGTCTCTGGTGATAAATCCATATCATCCAGCTTTACTTCTGTTGCTTCCACTTTCTCTGCTTTTATATCAACTAAAAGATCATGTACTTCCACATGTACACCACTTCTTGGTCTATCTGAATTCCCAAGAATATCATCTGACATTTTTGTTGACATAAGCAAGTCTCCAGGGTCTGTGCTGACAGGGTAATCTGTCTCACTTTCTGGGCTCTGGCTTTGTGAAAGATCTTCTATCTCTCGAATTTCCATTCCACCTTTTGATCCTGTTGTCTGAGATGAAAGACCAGAGATGGTGCTCACATTTCCTTTCTTTCCCTTTTTAATGTTTTCCTCTTCTTGTCTCTGATATTCTTCATACATTTTGGCTAGGTATTCCTTATGTGCTTCATAAGTGACCTTAGAAACAAAGGAAAAAACATTAAGGCATTTATTTATACCAAAAATAAATAAAAGATACAAATAAAATCTCTCTATATAAAACGCTAACATGCAAATAGACTGAACAGTACAACAACCAAAGAACCAAACAACTGGTCACTATGACATGTGCTGAACACCAGGGGGCACGCGTGGAACATGGCAGACGTCAGATGGTGGAGCAGGTGAGCCAAGGTGCCAAACCAAGGCGGGTGCCAGTCACTGTCATCAGAGCAAGCCTCTGGTGGTTATTGAAAATTCTTTGCTCTAGCATGTCATGGTCTAGTCCTGCTGCTTGCACTTGCTGCTGGCACCAGCGCTGGCCCTGCTTGCACCTGATGCCTGCCCCAATCGCTCAGTGCTGTCAGTGGGTGTAAGTGGTGGCTGTCAGCAGCAATTGCCCCTCAGGGCTTCTCCACCTACCCGTTCCTGAGAGGGGATGGGGCCTGGCATCCACCTCTCACACCTTCTGCTGGTGGTGGAGTCCCTGCTTGCACCCACTGCAGACATCGACCCCGCTTGCACCTGCAGCCAGCACTGGAGATACTGCTTTCACCCACTGCTGGTAATGGCCCCAATCACTCTGCACTTTTAGCAGGTGTGAGCGGGGCCAGTGTCGTTCAGTGCCTGAGAGCAGCAGCAGCGGGAGGGGGTTGCCTGCAGAGAGGGGATGGGGGTGGAGTGGCAGGAGATGAGGAGGATGGGCCAAGATCCGCCCCTGTGCCTACTGCAGCCTTGTGGACCACAGTTCCTTTCAAGTTGCACGAATTCATACACTGGGCCCCTAGTTATGTTAATAATAGGAAAATGGTGTCAAGAATTTTAAACTATCAAACACAGCATGTATTAATATTAGGTTAGATAAATTGACAACATTAATATTTAAATAGTGATCTTTTTAATTAGGTTAAGTATTTCCATGTTGCTCTTATCTAATATGCCAGTTGAACTCCTACATATTTGAGGTATTTGAGCTAAATTGAAGAAGTAACTAATATACACTCCCAAACTATTTACTAGATCAGATTTCCCCACTCACTACTCATATATGTGTCTCTTTCAACAATTGTTTTTAAAAATCCACACATATCTATGAATATATATAATTATAAACTGTTAAAACATCACAATTTTATTTTTAGATAGACTACTTGAATTTGAAAACTTTTATATAAACTTCTTTAGGAGAATATACATATCTTACATAAAATGCAATGTCTGTTGGAGGAGGGTAAAGAGGAGGAAATAGGGAGGCATCTGTAATAATGTCATAATAAAAAAATACAATGTCTTTACTTATAAAATACTATTTTCAAATTTGTTAATGTAATAACAAAAGTTAGGTACCAATACATTATCAAGTTTAAAGTATTAACAGCAATAAAAGCTCTTCTAAAATTAAAAATAAGTTCAAATTTTTCCTTAGAGGCACATATGATATTAATTTCTAATTAAGTCATAGGATAAGAAAATTTTAGTCTGTACTGGACCTCCTTTTAGAGATTGTCTTGATACAAAAACCCCTTCATTTTATGGAAGATGATATCAAGTCCCAAAAAGACAGTTGGAAAACCATGTCTTCCTTCTACCAAAGATTAGATACTATTTTAAATATAAATATTTTGATTTCTAGAATTATTAAAAAAGAAATGATAATAAAATTAAAATATCACTAAAATTAAACACTTTAAAATATTTATAATTTACTTGTAAATAAAAATAATTTCTGGTTGCTTTTTTAAAGTCTTAAAAAGTAAAGTCCATAAAATATTACTAGGTATGTTTTAAAAAGGGCTACTGTCTCAGTCTCAAGTTCTCAGATTTGCTATATATGTGGGGTCACCTTTGGGATCCAAAATTCCTAATTTATAAATCTGAGATTTCAAGTAAATGATATATAAAACTTCAAGATCTAATAGTGAATAAATAGAAGAGGAAAAAAACAAAACAGAAAAGAGAGAAAACTGGAAAGGAGGAGTTGGCCTTAATGGAAAAGGCCCAGAAGATTGAACCAGTTGAGCATTTATAGCCATTTAATTAACCCACAGATGAAAATTAGATGATATAAAATGCTAAATCTCTGTTACCTTGGAATGCGCTATTGAGAGTGTATCCACCCAGACTCTCCAGCCTCCCCATTCATATTTTATTGCATGATACAACAAAATTCGGAAGATATTATAGACCATCTCAGTAATCTTCTGTTCTTCAGAATTTTTAGGATTGATATAGCCAAGAGAAAACATCCAATCCTGCCATACTGAACACTGCAATAAACATCTAGTGGGAAAAATATATTCATTAAAAACATCTAAATTATATTAGAACTTAAATTTAAATAAATAGTGAAAACTGCACCTAGGTCAATGAAGGTACAATCATTCTGCATATTCTATATTCTACACTTGGAATGGCATTTCCCCATTTTTATACCTGAAAAATCCAAATTATCATTAAAACTGCTTTCCTAACTTTCCCAGTCAAATTAAGTTATTATGTCTCTATTCTCTCATCACCTGCATCACTCATGATGCACTTAATATCTTGTTAAATAACCACTGCTTTATTGTTCTTTCCCACTAAACTGTACTGACTATATACGAGATAACCTATGCAGCAAGGTGCTTTATACCCACCAGACAATCAATATTTGTCAAATGACTCAGGCAGCAACCATGGCTCCAAGTCCTAGGTAACCAGCTTAAAATACATGATAACAATCAGGTATCAGACAAATTCAGGAAAAGCATGTATGAATATGAGCTAATCCAATACAATTATAATTAAAACTATTATTGGTGATAGATAATAGAAAGCACCGAAAGTGACAGTGCATTTTAAAAAATGGTTTGGGGGTATATATTCATATACATATTCAATTAAAATATAACACCCATAAAAGTAAAAACATTGATATAAGTGACAGTATGCTAACTGCAGATTATATTAAAGAAACATGCAATGTCTTCTGATGATTAAAAGAGTTCAGCACCCTAGATGGTTTGCTTAGTGATTAGAGCATTGGCCCATAGACCAAAGAATCACAGGTTTGATTATGGATCAAGGGCATGTACCTTGGTTGAAAGTTCCTCACCCAACCCCAGTAGGGGTTCATAAGGGAAGCAATCAGCCACCAATCACAAATCT